>JBBPFJ010000205.1:0-255000 GCA_037975025.1 Excoecaria agallocha
ATATGTTTTTATGCCTTTGAAATTTCGTTTTTATACATAATTTCTTTTTAAACATTTAATATAACATTTCATAATCTATTTTTAAACCTTTGAAATTTCTCAATATAGACTTTGTTTTAGCTATTCTTCCTAATTAATTTGATGCAAAAAGATTGGATTGATCCCATTTGGTAGGATCTTCATATTAGATGCATCTGCGCATACTAATGCATTATAATGCTCATACGCTAAAGGTGTTTTCTCTATATTAATTTATTTAAATAATTCCTCTATAAGTAATAATTTTTTTAATATACAGTATATCGATAATCTATTAAGAATATATCTTCTACGTTGATTGTTTTTTAGGACAATCCAATTATCTGCTATATATGAAGTGTTTATGTTTGTATATCTAACAAAAACAATGAAGTATTTTTATGTTATTTTGTATTGGAAGACTTGATAATGAAATGAAGCATTGTGTACAAACAGATTTCTTTTCCAAATTTAACAATCTTGGAGGTGGAGAAATGCAAGAGTTTGAAGTATATATTTAAAAAATCAACTGTTAAAAGTCTTTTGCAACTAAAAAGGCTTAAGATAAAAGATTGTGAATTGATGGAAGAGATAGTACTAACGGAAGAATTTGAAGCAGAAGAGGAGACTGATGAAATAGTATTTTCAAAGTTGGTCTTTCTTGAACTCAGTGAGCTTCCAAATCTCATTAGATTCAACAATGGCTGTCCTATTAAATTTCAATCGTTGATACAAATGACAATAAGCTCATGTCATGCGTTGAAGAATTTCATCAGCAACAATTCAAACAGGGGCCCTGATAATGTTCAGTCACTGTTCAATGAAAAGGTGATATGCTTACATCTCTTTCTTTTTCATACATTTCACATTTTATTTGCACATCATATTTTTCTTCCTCTTAACTTATGTTTTGCATAACAATTCAATAACTAACTACTCCGCTCAAATAAAATAAAATAAAAAATCAATAGATAGATTGCAAATATATTTATGATATATTTTTTTTATCTTTTAACTATAAGATATGGAATATTTTAATATTTTCAAGTGCATTACATTTATATTGGACTATACATTAAAAATATTTTCTCTATATCGTCCATTGTTAGACAAATTAAATTATGTGATATATAATGCATATGCAGTAAATACAAATGAAAAAATATATATTGTGAAGTATTTGTGAACAGCATTATATTTTTTATGCTGAACTCTTGGAAGGATACATTATTGAGAATAATAATAATAATTAATTAATGGCAATGGCAGGCTATATTTCCTAATATACAGACGATGGATGTGTGTGACATGGATAATTTGGAATATATATGGCATGGTCAATTCGGAGATGATGATTCCTTCTGCAAACTTAAATCATTGAAAATCATTTCATGTCCAAAATTAAAAGCTGTTTTTGCAACATCAATAAGAAGATTCCAAAGATTAGAGGAGTTGGAGCTATGGGATTGTTCTAGAACGGAAGTGATATATCAAATTGAGGAGTTGGATGGTATTGATAAAGTAGCATTTGAGCTGAGACATTTGAAGATCGAATGGATGGAGTCATTGAAGTGGATATGGAGTGAGGATACGAATGGGGTTTTCACTTTTCCAAATCTAAAATCAGTTGAAGTTGATAATTGTGGTGCTCTGAAGTATGTATTTCCAGAATCCATAGCTACTGGTCTTTTCCAGCTGGAAGAGCTTAAAGTAGAGTTGTGCAAGATGGAATATGTTGTTGGTAATACAAAAAGTGGAGAGCCTAATTACGACTTCAAGTGGCCAAAGTTGAAACATTTCCAACTAACTAAAGACAGTCAAAGACCAAATCAACCGATCTGTTGGCTTGCAAAGGTACGGCCCTCATTTTATTTATAACGGTCATAAATATTTATTTTACTTCTCAATTACTTGTAGAATTAGCTAATCTGACAATTAAGGATATAATAGCCTAGCAAAAATATTTATTAAGTGCATTAAAAGGTTATGTCCTAACTTAACTAAAAATAAAAAGAAATAATTGAATTGAAAAAAATTCAGAAAATAATGATATATGAAAACACAAAAAGTCGGCTTGACAAATTAGTGGTTCTCATTTTTTGATACATGCAAGATTGATGAAATATAAATATGAAATATGACAAGTTCCGCTGGTATAATAAATATAAATATGAAATAATTAATATTTGCTTTTAATTAATTTTTTTATGCTAACTTATTATTATTATTTTTTTAATTTCTGTTTACTTTTACTCCTTATTTGGATTCAAGTATGATATTTTTTTTATTTGATTTTATATTTCGATAGGTTATACAAAATTTTCAATTAATCAATGTAAAAACGATTGATGCTAAATATTATTAAAATCTCACATGATTGTTCAGAAAAATAGATTGCATCATTTATTATTTAATAAAAATTAAATTACACATTTTAAGTAGAGGTGACAAAATTAATCCAATCTAAAATAATGTTTAAATCCGTCCAAAAAAGTAATTTAAATCTAACTCTATCCAAATAAATACAGACAAGCCTAATCCAAAACTGATATATTTTATTCTTTAATTTAATCCAAACTAATTCAATATTCACTGGATGAATAAAAAACTGATCTATTTCATTTTTCAATCTATTGGGTCTATACCAAATAAGTTTCTTCCAAAATTTTCGATAGTCAAAATACCCAATGGAATTGGAGAAAAAAATTGATTAAATTGCGAATTCATTCTCAATTTTGAAGTTTGACACATCAAATTGGTTCTATTGCTGCTGATTCATGTTAAAATGACAAAGTTATTTATCGGAATAGGCCTCGGTGATGAAAATAGTTGAGTTGAAGGTGGTAGTCCACTGCAATGGATGTTTCTCGAAGATTATCAGGTTAATCCGGAGCAAAATAGGTAATGTTCTTGTATCTCACCAAGTTTATTCTGCTGATGGAAGTTTATATATTAAGAGCATTCATCACAGGTGTGCTAGAGGTGGCTTTTGACAAAGACAAGGATGTGTTTACTGTCAAAGGAACGATGGACGCCATGGATTTAACGTTGTATTTGAAGAAAAGACTGAAAATATCTGTTAGTATATTGTCAGTTAATAAAGAGGAACACAACAATGGCAATGACAGTAAGGAGGGAAGTGACGATGGAAAGAAGGAAAAAGGAAGCGGGATAGAGAATGGAATTGATGGTGCTGAAAGGGAGGGCAGTTTGATGGAGTTTAAACCAAAAAAGGTTTTGAGTTCTTAAAGAGTTATCTTTTTCACTGTTTTCGCTTCATTCATATATGAAATGTGGAATGCTTACTGTTTAAATTTGTGAATGCTGTGCTTGTTGAACAAACAGTTACATACTCGCAATGTTTTCAGAAGCGACTCTGAGATCGACTCGGTTTGCCAACTAAGTCGAGAGTCAACTGGTTGGATTGAGTTGATTCGGAGTTTTTTATTTTTTAAATATAATTATTTATAAAAAATTAAAAATATTATATGTCAAAATACATTCAAAAATCTTTTAGTTACTAAATATTAATATAAAAATATTAAGTTCAATAAAGTTTTTAATTATAAAAATCAAATAAATAGCAAATAATATTTAAATAAATTCATTTAACATATTGATAAACAATTATCATTAATCTCAATGAGGGTTTGAGACACTGGCACAAATTTTGCACAAAATTTTTAGAGTACCTTCCTAAGCCTCTTCGCTATTTCTTCATTAACTTGATCATAGTAAGTCATCCTCGAAATACAAGTAATAGCTTCTTCAAAATTCTGGTTTTGAAAAACATTTGCAAATGAATTAGATCAATGTTGTAGTTTTTCTCTCATCTGTACAATCAAAAGCCAATGAATATCAATATAAGTGAAGAAATAAAAGTAATCATAGCATGTGTGCATTTAATTATGTGGCTTTGTTTCCTTGATGCTCAAGTTTAATAATCCACTCTCATAGCATTCAAAAAAAGTCGTACCCAAGATTGAATATCAGTTAAAGCATGTGAGTTTGGTGCCTCTTCAACTACTACCCTGATTTCCATAATCTACATAAACAGGATGTAAGAAAATAAAGCTCAGAATTCCCTTTGTTATTCCTTTTTAAAAGGGAAGAACAGAAATAAAATAACTCAAATCTTCAGCCTATATGGTCCTCAGATACAAATCTATGCAAGTTCAGGAATGGATTTGAAAAGCAAATTGCCAAACCAAAAATAATTCATAGAAGATCTGTCCAATCCCTAAAACAAGTTAAAATATAATTATGAAGCATTTGCTACAGAAATAATATAGATACCACTAGTGAAAAGGCCATCTTTAACACTGCTTTGATACTTTTATCTGAAGATTCATCATCACAAGAATTCCATATTTATCATATTCACAAAAGACTATATCCAACAGTCTCTTAGACATGCATGAATTCCAAGCAATGCTTGTTAATAAAAGCCTTCACCAGTACAATATTTCTTCTGAAATATGTAATGAGGAGTTGAATAGGTGTTTATTTCCAAGAACAGCTAAAAATCATTTATCTACAAATATTATTTGGATGTAAACCACAATAAACTCCTGTAACTTACCTCAGCTAGCAACTATGATTCTGAAATTGTTTCTTCTTCATCAACATCTACTCCTTCGAGCTTTAGCTGTAATAGAAAAATAATAATGTTAAAAGCAAAGAAAAAACTAATACAAGGAGGCAGTTGAAACTAGTAAAAAGAAAAGCAGCTAGTAATCAAATTGTACAATCAACAATATTCAATCAAATTGCACAGACAGCTACTGTCCAACCTTTACGCAAGCTAGTGAGAAGGGAGTGGCGGAGTCGTTGAAGGAAATGAAGGCAGAGAGGACGGCTTTACGCAACCTTTACAACACCTTATAGTAATAACTGTTAGCCAAATTCTTAAAAATGTCATTTTAGGTGTCATAAGAGTAAGAATAATTGTACAGCCATAAGCAGAGCATTGCATATGGCAGAAATTATGTTAGAAGAATGTTAACATATTATCAGAATAAACAATTTTTTGAAGAAAACTTGTCTTTTCATCGGCCTAACGATGGTTTGTCACTAAATTCTTGACTTATCGTTAATAAACATGTATGTATCCTTCAACTACAACATTGTATAAATTCCAACAGATAATAGTTTGTGATTCGAAGTTTAAACATTCACAATTGGTCTAAGGTTTCAAATTCAAATCTCATTGCAGTTAAACAACACCAATGGTACGCAGAACTAAAATCTCATTAGGAAGGGACTAATTCAATTTGATTGAATAATTAAATTTACGATCATTCAAGTTTCTGATTATCGTTTGTTATGCAATTAATAAGTTTAAATCTTATCAACACACACTTAATCAAAACATGACTGGGACTCCCATATCAGACATTTCAAGCTAATCCACACGAAATTAAAGAAACGAAAAGGTATATAAAGTAGTAAATATAAGAAAAAAAACAACCTTGAAACCCAATGGATAATCGCCTTTCACGGGCCATAACCCAGCCCGTATGTACCGATGACCAGCACCGAGTCTCCTCAAGACATCGAGCAACAGTGCCATAGCGTAATCAGCGGTATCTTCGGAGAAGGCAAGGCCGGTATTGGTGACGTCAATTCCTCGGCGCTTGCACTCCTCAAGATCAATATGGTCAATGCCAGCGCTGGAAGCAACAATAATCTGCAAGGAAGGTAAACGGACAAGAGTATCGGACTTGAGTGGAGAAGCATCGATGCAAAAGACGACGCAGACGGCGACGAGAGTGTCAGGTGGGGGTGATTTGGTGAGAAAGTCGATGAGGTCGAAATGAGAGTGCAAGAATGAAAAGTAGGTCGAAATGAGATGAAGACAGAGAGGAGAAGAAATTTAGGGATTTATTTTAGGGTAATTTCCCTCAAAACGCGTATTGGGATTGAACCTGAGTCTGGTTCTAGTCGAAGAGTTTCGAGCCAATCCGATCTTTTATGAGCCAAATTAAGTTTTTATCATTTTCGAATTTCTCGTTAAATCAATTCGGATTGCTTGTCGAGTCGCGGTCCAATCGGTCCGACCGGTCGAGTCGATCCGAGTTTAATAACCATGCATACTCGACACCAAAATTGGTGATCCTTCACATGAACTTGGCACTCCATGTGTACGAGGATATCGTGAGGATGACTGATTTTTATTGTTTTATTTGACTAATTTTTACTTTTTATAGATTTATTATTTTTACAGATTTCTATTTTTGGGGTAAAATTAGACTATTAATAATTTTTTTTATATATCAACTTATCATTTATTTTATATTTTTAATTTAATATTATTATTATTATTGGATCTATTAATTAATTAATTAACATTTTATAATAATTTACATTAAATTCATATTCGGTCCAAATCTGTTCAATTCATTTGAATATTGATCAATATTTTTTGATCTATTTATAATTCAAATATGATATGTCCATTAATGATACAATTCAAATTCATCCAACTTATCCATTTAGCATCTCTAATTAAAAGTATAGAGATGCAAATGAATCGGATTGGACATTTTATTTATATAATAAATGAACGGATGATAAATAGATAAATTATAAATGAGCTATTTGTTTATGGAGCATTAATGGTCATAAATATTTATTTTACTTCTCAATTACTTTTAGAATTAGCTTATCTCACAGTTAAGGATATAATAGCCTTAGCAAAAATATTTATAAGGTACATTAAAAGGTTATTTTCTAACTTAACTAAAAATAAAAAGAAATAATTGAATTAAAAAAATAATGATATATGAAAATACCAGAAGTTGGCGTGGCAAATTAGTGGTTCTCATTTTTTGACACATGGAAGAATTTAGAGGTGGTAAATGGGCGGATTGGACGGATTTGAATTGGGTCATTAATAAATAAAAAAAATGAGTCATAAATAGGTTAATATTCAAATGAGTTGGATGAATTTGGATCGATCCATGAGTTTAATGCAAATTATCACAAAATTTTTTATTAATTAATTAATGAGTTTTGTAATACCCTTACTAAATAATTTTTTAATTTAGTTCTTTAATTTTTATTTATTTCTAAAATTATTCTTTTTACTTAATATTTATAAAATTGTCATTATTCTCATTTAAGATTCGCAAGATAATCTTGCGCACAATAGGTAATGTTCTTGTATCTCACCAAGTTTATTCTGCTTGTGGAAGTTTATATATTAAGAGCATTCATCACAGGTGTGCAATAGACGGCATTTGGCAAAGACAACGAGGCGGTTACTGTCAAAGGAACCATGGATGTGATACGTCTAATGGTAGATTTGAAGAGAAGACAGGGAATACCTGTTGCGTTATTGTCAGTTATTAAAGGGGAACACAACAATGGCAATGACAGTAAGAAGGGAAGTGACGATGGAAAGAAGGAAAAAGGAAGTGGGATAGAGAATGGAATTGATGGTGCTGAAATGGAGGGCAGTTTGATGGAGTTTAAACCGAAAAAGGTTTTGAGTTCTTAAAGAGTTATCTTTTTCACTGTTTTTGCTTCATTTATGTGTCAAATGTGGAATGCCTATTGTTTAGATTAGATTCACAAAACTGAATTTGTGCTGATATCAGATATTTGTGTGCTTGTTGAACAAACAGTTGCATACTCGACACAAAAACTGGTGATCCTTCACATGAGCTTGGCACTCCATGGGTTCGAGGATATCATGAGGATGACTGATTTTTCCTATTTTGTTAGACTAATTTTTATTAATTTTATATTCAATATTTGTACATATTTTTATTTTTGGAATAAAATTAAATTATTAAATTTTTTTTTATTTTTTTATATATCCACTTATTATTTATATTATATTTTCAATTGAATATTATTATTATCGGATCTATTAATTAATTAATAAAAAATTTTATAATAATTTACATTAAACTCATGGATCTATCCAAATTCGTCCAATATATTTGGATATTGATCCATTTATAATCCATTTATTAATGACTCAACTCAAATATGTCAAATTCGTTCATTTGTCATCTCTAATTTTATTTTATTTTTTTGATAAGCTGATGAGTATTATTGGAATAATTAGCTAAGTACAGCCATAACATAATTCATAGCAAAACAAAACTCCAGAAGCCAACTAAGAAGTGCTAAACAAAAACCAAGCTTAGGCTAAGGAGATATCCTCCAAAATATAACCCATCACAATAAGCTCCCCTGACCTGCCAGAAAAAACTACTAACAACTCCTGCATATAAAGAATACAAGTTTCAGAGGCGCCGCAACCTTCCCAATCAAAGAACATTAAATAACCAGAAAGCAAGCCTTGTCACGAATGCACCCTATGAGCCTTGATTCAATTCGCAGAGCCGATACCAAAAGAATACCGAGAAGGACCATTTCCTCAGGGAAAAGGGAGTATGAAAACAGAGGAGATTGGCTCCCTGGAAAACCTCCTCCTTATGCCAGAAGAAACCAAAAAATAGTGAGAGTAGACCTCAGCCTAAGCATAACAACGGTAATGAAACACACAGATGGCTGCTGAATACACTAATCACCACCGAGCAACCAGGTCCAACGACTAGGACAGAGCCATAAATGATGAATGCCCGTTTTTTCAACTAATCCATGCGTAAGATAGAAGAGACAACAGATAGGGGAAGGTCTCTATCGTCAATGTAGAGAAGAAACCAGAAGAAGAGTTGCAGCACTAAAGCCCGAAATTGAAGGTAATATTATAACCAAGCAATGAGATCGGTCGCTCTTGAAACACCCTGCTTAGCCAAATGATCTGCAAACTGGTTGGTCTCTCTTCTCATGTGAACGAAGGTAACGTTGGATAGTTTGGAAACATAGTTAGCAATTTCATTCAGGATACTGCCGAACTTCCATGGCCTATTTATTGAAGACGACTTCAACCAGGATACAACAGTTGAAGAGTCTATCTCAAAGCAAATTGCTAATTTATTTCTCTTGATGAAATCAGTTGAGATACGAAGGGCTTTAAGGACTGCAAGAAGTTCAGCAACCACCGAATTAGTCTCGCCAATATTACAAGAGAACAGACAAATGATTATGCCTGTGGAGTTTCTTAAAACACCACCAATTCCTGCTGGACCTGGGTTACCAAAAGAAGAACCATCTGTATTCCATTTGAGGGTACCGAAATCAGGTGGAGACCAGAAAATCCCAGATCTGATGATGCTGTTTTTGTGAACTTTTTTGATGCCGTCGGATGCCAGAACCAAATCTTAACCCATCAAGAAGTCAAAACATTTATGAGTTTTTGACCAAAATGAGGTGCGGGCCAAACAGAGATGGAATAATGCTTCTGGGTCAAAAGATTTTCCTGAAAAAATAATTGCATTCCTTTCCAACCATATTGTCCAGAGTCCAGCTAGGAGAATGATGCCCCATAAATTGATCTGCATACTACCCGAAACCAAGGAGGGCCATTGCACAACAAAATCTCTGAAAGATCTTGGAATACAAAAAGACACCCCCCACCAATTAAAAAGCCTATACCACAGTCTGGACTAAGCGATGCATGTGACAAGCAGATGATTGATATCTTCCGGGAAATTCTTACAGAAAGGGCAGAGTGTATCTTGTGGGTTTAACATTCCCCGACTAGCTAGAAAGGCTTTAGTGCATATTTTATCTAACAAGCACATCCAGAGAAAAATTTCCACCTTTGGAGGAGCTAACTTCTTCCATAGAATCCAAGAGAAAGGTTTTAGATTAATATCAACAAGGGATGATTTGAAAAGAAGCTGGGTAGATGAATTGACCGAGTATCTTCCATGAGGCTCGTGCACCCAAATCTTTCTATCAGGTTGACTGTGAGAGAGAGAGAAGGCATTGAGGATGGACATTAGATCATTAAGAAGATCAAATTCCCAAGCCAAAAGGTTGCGCCTCCATTTGAGAGCCCAATACCAAGTGCCCCTAGACCAGTAACCACACTCCTTAACCAAGGCTACGTCCAAAGTTATAATATTGTATAATCGCGGAAATTTCTATTTCAGCGGGACGTCTGTAATCCATCTATCATGCCAGAAGATACAAGAATAGCCATTGCCCACATCAATCGCTAAACAGTTAACAAAAGGGGGAGATGATCTGATATGGTCAATATCCCTCCAAATTGGAGAGGCCTTAGGATTAGAGATAGATGATGGAATTAGGCTCCTTTTAATCCTGTATTTTTTGAAAATCAGATCTTGCCAAAGAGAACTACTGTTGGGATCCAATTTTCAAAACCACTTGAACATTAAACAATGGTTCCTGTGAGCCAGCGAACCAACCCCAAGACCACCAAACTTCTTTGGTTGCTCAATGATATTCCACCTAATTCTGTAAAATGCTTTCTTACTAGCACATCCATTCCAGAAGAATTTACGAATGATGGAATTTAGAGATTTAAGAACACAAACCGGCATCTTAAAGAGTGACATGAAATAGGTGGGTAAACTCATCAAAGTTGCTCTAATTAGAGTTAAACGACCAGCAAGTGATAGATGTTTCCCCTTCCACCCTGCTAATTTTCTCTGAAAGTTACAAATTACAGGTTTCCAAGCTTCTTTTCTTCTCGGATTATCCCCCAGAGGCAGACCCAGATAAGAGCAAGGCAGTTGTTGAGATTTGCATCTAACCTAATTAGCACACCTTACTAACCATTCTTGATCCACATTAACTCCAATGAGGGAGCTTTTGTGAAAATTGGTTGACAATCCCAAAATGATGCCAAAAACTTTAAGAATTCTTTTCATATGCATAATATTATCCAGGCTAGGCTCTAGGAACACAACTGTATCATCCGCATATTGAATGTGAGAGATGTCCAGAACTTCAGTGTTATTTGGAAGGAAATTAATACCTTTGAGGAAATTAATTTCGGTTGCCTTTCTGATAAGGGCAGATAAACCTTCCGCGGCTATCAAAAAAAGGAAGGGAGAGAGAGGATCCCCTTGCCTTAACCCACGGGAGAGCTGTATTTCCGAAGTAGGCGACCCATTAACCAGAACAGATACTCTTGCCGAGCCAATGCACGCCTTTATCCAGGATCTCCACTTGGCCCCAAAGTTCATAAGCTCCATTACGGAGTCAAGATAATACCAGTTCACAGTATCGAAGGCTTTATAGAAATCCACTTTAAACAAAATGCCAGCTCTATTAAGGGACTTCAACGAGTGAATAATTTCATTAGCCACAAGGAATCCATCTAGAATTTGCCTACCTTTAATGAAAGCACATTGTTCTTCAGATATCACTTGCCCCAAAACTGCCTTGAGCCTATTAGCTAGAATCTTGGCAATTACCTTATAAAGACTGCTCACCAAACTGATCGGGCGAAAATCTCTAAGGTTAACAGCTCCCTCGACCTTAGGGATAAGTGTGATAAAGGAGGAGGAAGCTCCATTGGGAAGAATACCGGTAGAGAAAAAATAATTAACCATATCAAAGATATCCAGGCCAATTGTATCCCAAGCCACTTTGATAAAAGCGAAATTGAAGCCATCTGGTCCAGGGGCTTTAGAGCTATCACAGCTCCAAACTGTGGCTTTTACTTCTTCAAGAGAAACTAGCTGTTCCAAAGATGCAGCTGCAGTAGCTAATAGTTTTTTGAAGTAATTTGGGGGAAACGAGGTCTAATAAAATTGTCTTCCCTATACAAATTCTTATAAAATTTGAGAAATTCTTTTTTAATGTCAATAGGATTTGTCAAAGAGCCAGCATCACTATCCAATCACACAATACGGTTACGATAACCCCTGATAGAAGCAGAAAGATGGAAAAACCTGGTATTATTGTCTCCCTCTCTAAGCCATTTTTCCTTGATTTTTGCCTCCAAATAGACTCCCTAGCTTTCAATTTTCCCCACAGTAGATGAACCAGAGATTTTCGCTTGGCATAGATAAATTTCCTGATAACCTGGTGTAAGTCTTCACATTCCAGCTCCCGATCAAGAGCATTAATGTCCTCCTCCAAATTAGAGATGGCTAGATCCACATTACCAGAGCGGGAATTATTCCATTCAACTATGAACATCTTGAGCTTTTTAAGTTTGAGATGCACATTGTTCAAATGCGATGAAGTAATCTCGGACCACCAAAAACGGACCTTGTCTAAAAATTCAGCATCTTGCAACCAAGCATCCATAAATTTGAAAGGTTTGGGACCCCAGTTCACCTTAGAGAAACTTAACAGCAGCGAGTTATGATCGGAGACACTCTTAGGCAATGAAGTTTGAGAGATATCCTTAGCAAGTAAAATCCATTTGTTGTTGACTAAGAAACGATCAATTCTACTGCAATTAGTAGAGTTACTCCATGTGAATTTTTTTCCATGCAGAGGAAGATCAATTAACCCGGACTTAAGGACAAAATCTTGAAAGTTTTTGTCTTTAAGAGAAAGGTTACCTTTCCATCTGTCTTCAATATGAAGGACTGCATTAAAGTCTCCACCGAGCAGACAAGGAAGTACATTATCAAGCAATTGTTCCAATTCGGATCACAGAATGCACTGATCAGGAGATTTCATAGGCGCATAAATAGATATGATCCAGCACTGCACATTTAACTCCTTCAAAATACCGTTCACTGCGAGCCAACCATTTTCGGACTTCGACATGATTTTTTGAAAAGATGCAATGGACCAAGAGATCAAAATCCCTCCACTGCTACCAACGGCATCCAAGAAGACCCAATCAGAGACATAATTACCCCACAAAGCTTTAATATCATTGGCCATAATATCCTGCATTTTAGTTTCCTGGAGAAGAACCATATCTATATTTTCCATTCTAACACGCGAGGAAACCAGTCTTTTTTTAACTACCGAATTGAGCCCTCTAATATTCCAAGATAAAAAAATCATAACAAATAATACATAAGAATGTTAGAGAATTAATTCAAAATCATTAATTTTATGTAGTGACTAAATTAGTGAATTTATTTTAGCATGTTTTTAATGTTTTATTGATTGTTATTTAGTTAGTGAAGTTAATGGTATTAGTGGAGTTAGTGAATTAATGGAGTTATGGATTAGTTATTTAGTGGAATTAGTGGGTTAGTGGCCTAAGTTTATGGTTGAAATGAAAGCCTATAAATAGTAGGCATGTGTAATTTGTTTTTGATGGGAAATTTGGAAATGAAATTTATGTGTTTTTTATCCTAAAATTTCCCCAACCGTGGTATCAGAGCCATTCATGATCATGGGTCTATGAGAAAAGTGGCACAGTAAAATACAAGTGAGATTCCGCCTCACATGTTAAATGCAGAAAATTATCAATTATGACAGGGTGCATCAAAATTGAAAATTGATGACAGAGTGTATCAATAATGGAAGATTGGTGACATAGTGCATCAATAATGGAAGTTTGATGACAGAGTGCATCAAAATTGAAGTTTGATGAGATAGTGCATCAAGTATTGAAGACAAAGGGCTTCAAGAAATGAAATGTGTATTGGAAAGAAGTGCTCCAAGAAAAAAATTGTGTATGATTTTGAATCAAGGGAGCATGTTAGAGAATTAATTCAAAATCATTAATTTTATGTAGTGACTAAATTAGTGAATTTATTTTAGCATGTTTATAATGTTTTATTGATTGTTATTTAGTTAGTGAAGTTAATGGTATTAGTGGAGTTAGTGAATTAATGGAGTTATGGATTAGTTATTTAGTGGAATTAGTGGGTTAGTGGCCTAAGTTTATGGTTGAAATGAAAGCCTATAAATAGTAGGCATGTGTAATTTGTTTTTGATGGGAAATTTGGAAATGAAATTTATGTGTTTTTTATCCTAAAATTTCCCCAACCGGACCCACTGACCTTAAGAGAAACATCCTGCACAAGCTACTGCTCTTCCCATTTCCGTATCTCAGCCTCCTCTATCCTGGTAAGGGTGTCCAAGAGAGCCTTTCTGTTATCAGGAAGAATAATACCCAACATGTCAGCAACCTCCAGCACTTTGAGAGCCTCCATCGAAGGAGCAGGTGCTGCAGCCTCTGATTCCCGAGCAAGCCTGCTGTTAACGTTTTTAATGCACCCATCTGAAAGTGAGCCGGCAATGACGTTACCAGGACCTTTACCAACTTCTTCGACTGCTGATGAAGGAGCTACTGTATCGGGTGTTTTGCTGGGAGACTGCCTTATTTTTTTCCTTCCTTTCTTAGTCGGTTTCGAAGAGGGATAAGATAACTTGCCAGCATCCGAAGCCAAAATGGAAAGCAGCTTATTGGTTTTGCCCTGGACATGCTGGAGATTGATAGCAGACTCTTCTCTCCCATCAGCAGGTTGGACCTCGACAACGGTGAGATCGGGCTTGAGAGTTGTTCCCAGGTTCGGGCTGTTGTCTGCAACTGGGATTAAATCCAGACCATTTAGAAATTCAGTGGACTCAAGGATAATGGGCTGGCCAGTTTGATTAGGCCCATCGTCAGTAGAGATATCCATAAAAGGGAACAGATTCTCTGGGGATTTTGGGGTCTCTAAACCATTTAGGTTTTGCTCTTCTGTTGTGGCCATGTGCTCTACACCACTCTGGTAGACGCAGCACTGCTTTTTATACTGTGCAGAGGAGCAAGAACATGGGGACTTGGAGGGAGAAGCATGCGTTGGCATAGAAACTTGTGAAGGCTGTGAAAAGGAACGGTCAACACCAGGACGATCCTCCATTGCTGTCCATCATATGCTCGACAGCATGCGCCTTAGCCCTTCGCTGGACTTTCTTGTTGAAGATGGAGTGGCAGAAATTTGAGGGTTCTTCTAAGACTCTAAATGGATAAATAACTCCGTCAATACGAACTTTTAGAGTGTCATTTATAGATTCTGTAGCAGAAGTCGCTATCAATATTCTAGCCACATCTAAACATGTTTTATCCTTGGTGTTATCATCAATGCAAATGAAATTGCCGTAAAGAGCTGCAACTGTGGAGAAGAAGAAAGAATTCCATGCATGCAGGGGAAAACCAAGACAACGAATCCACGCAAATCTCTTCTTGCAGACGTCTATCGGTTCCCAACATTTAACACCTTCGAACCATTCACTCAGCCAATCCTTACCCACTTCAAGCATCCTATCTTTGTCTTCACTTGTAGGAAAGGTGAGAAGCACCAGGTTACCGCCCATGGGAGTGCATAAGCAAGAAAAACAACCTTGAGCTAAGAAGGTCTCTTGAATACTCACAACGTTTTTAGCATCATGTAACCACCCCACTAGACTTCTTTTTAGCCACTCCCGATCTTCATCAGCCACCTTATACTGGAAGTTAACATCTGCTGCATTATTATTCCTGTAGGTGTCTTTACGTGATCCATCGGAGCTGGACAAGCCAAATTCAGTAACCTTGGCATAGGACCTATCATCCCTGAGCTTACTCCCCCCCTTAGCGAAGAAGGGTGGATTATATGCTACGACTGGGAGGGTAACTGACTTATCCAAATCGTGCTTATCCTTTTTGATGCTATTGTGCCTTGCAAGGTTTACTTGAATCTGATTATTCCCTAGCCATGACCCATTTAACCTGTTGATAACTCTGTCTAAGTTATTCACTCCTGATAACCTTACGAACCCGAACACAGAACCCCTTTTACTGAGCTTTTTCGCAATAAAAACCCTTTCAACAGTTCCATACCATGAGAAGATTTTTCTAACACCGAAACTAGGCCACCCCCTAGGCAGATTGTCTACAAAGATATTGTGAGTCGCCATGGCTCTTAAGCGTGAGAGCTGCTTTTACTAAAGTCTCCCAAGTTCAAAGAAACATGGGACTCTTGCAATTTCCGACCAAGAGCCTTACAGAAGAAACCCTGATTGAGGAGTTGCTTTCAGTTGTGTGAATTAACTAATGAATTATCAATACCTTTTCTTACTAATGAATGAGCAATCACATTGGAATTACTCAGGATATATTTATATGTAACATTACAAAAAGGTAAAAGATAAAAAAATCTCAACCTCATCTCTAATTTTAAGTATAGATATGGCAAGTAAATGGGATTGGACGGATTTTATCTGTGTCATTAATAGACGGAGTAATAAATAGATGAATAATAAATGAGCCATTTGTTTATGGAGCATTAATGGATCAAAATATAAAATGGGTTGGATGAGTTTGGACCGACCACGACTTTGGCTCAAATGGATTGCATTTTGGCCTAAACAGGCCAAACTGCAGGTCAACTTACTTTACCCATTTTTTAATTGAAATTAACTCTTAATTAAATAAATCAAATAAAGAAAGAAATCAAGATTATATAAGTAGAGAGAGAAGTAGAGCAGAGAGAATTTGCTATATCCAAGAATTCTTATTAACTTCAAATGAATAATCATAGGGCTATTTATAGGAAATGAAATGGAAGAAAAAGAGTTTTAAATGACTTTGTATATGTAGAGTTCTAATGTCATCCAACTACTTAATATAATAATAAGAGCTCAAATGGCATCTTACTACTTATTATAATATTATAATACTTCCTCTTTGGATGACTATACATTATGAATATATCTCGTTAAAATCTTGTTAAGAAAAACTTAATTAAGGAAAAAGAGTACAGTATTCATAGGCAATTTTCTTTCCCTCAAAATTACAACATTTCCTTAAACTGATGCATCCCAATATTGCACACATGTTTTTTGAAAACCGAAGTTGGGAATGCTTTGGTGAACAAATCTACTGGGTTGTCACTTGATTCAATTTTGTGAATATCAATTTGACCATTATTCGTGAGTGCATGAGCATAGAAAAATTTTGGTGCACTATGTTTGGTTCTATCACCTTTTATATAACCACTTTTGATATGTGCAATACATGTTGTATTATCCTCATACAATATTTTTGGTATTTTCTCCATCATTAATCCACATGCTTTCTTGATATGCTAAATCATGGATAATGAACGCAGATGGTATGATTATCGGTGGACTGATGAAGGCTCAAGGACACTAAAGCTTACGCTAAAGACAAGTATCCGTTCGGAGGATGGGCTTCAAAAGTTGTTGACAGGGAATGAATATCTCCATTTAGGGGAGGTTAAAGGAATGGAGAATGATTTGTATGATCTGAATGAGGAAGGGTTTCCAAAATTGAAGCAGCTCTGCATTAGCGACAATAAAGCCATTCGACATATCATTGACTCCACAATGGGGGTTTCATGCGATGCCTTTTCAATATTAGAGTCTTTGGAGTTGTTTGGATTAAATAGCTTGGAGGAGATTTGTCATGCTGGAATTGGAACGGAGTCTTTTAGAAAGCTGCGAACTTTAAGGATCGTTGGGTGTAATAAATTGAAGAAGCTCTTCTCATTTTCCACTGCTAAAAATTTATCGCAACTTCAGGAAATAGAAGTGGGATATTGTGATAATCTGGAAGCTGTTATTCCGGAAGAAAGTGAAGATGGAAATTGCAATCCAACACAGACTGAAATGGTACGTAAATTAAATGCTTTCAACTTAATTACTTCTGATTATATTTTCTTTGTTTGAATTTGTTTATTAAGTACACTAATATTTTTGTCATTTTGTTGATTAATGTGGTCTAATTAATTATGGTATACTTTAGTTTATGAATTTATTGATTATAAGTTTTAGAAATAACATGTACGTACAATTGGTTTTATCGGTTTATTTATCGTAAATAACCATTTTAAAGATAACAGTTTTAGAAATAACAATGTGGTCTCAAAATTCATTACATTCTTAATAAAGTGGATTTGTCAATATACTCTTTTATATAAAATTAAAATATCAATATTATTTTGATAATTAAGTTCGATGATTAAGATATCAAAATGTGTAATTTTAATCAACTAAAAGTTTATTCAAATCAAATTCAATTTTTTAAAAAAATTCCATATATTTAAACCAAATTATTAGTTTAATCGAGTAAAATTTATTAAATGATAAGAATGTAACATACATGATTTTTAAAATCATATATTAATACTCACAATTATTATTAATGAGATGTAATTTAATTCAAAATAAAGGTTTAATGGTATTATTTATATTGATTTAGTGAATTTAATTAAAGAACCTTATTTGCTATATATGGAGTGTTTATGTTTGTATATCTAACAAAAACAATGGAGTATTTTTATGTGATTTTTTATTGGAAGACTTGATAATGAAATGAAGCATTGTGTACAAACAGATTTGTTTTCCCAATTTAACAATCTTGGAGGTGGAGGGATGCAAGAGTTTGAAGTATATATTTAAAGCTTCAAGTGTCAAAAGTCTTTTGCAACTAAAAAGGCTTGAGATAAAGTATTGTGAATTGGTGGAAGAAATAATACTATCTGAGGAATTTGAAGCAGAACAGAAGACTGATAAAATGGTATTTCCAAAATTGGACTTTCTTCAACTCAGTAAGCTTCCAAATCTCATTAGATTCAGCAGCGGTTATCCTATTGAATTTCAATCGTTGATAGAAATGAGAATATACTCATGTGGTGCGTTGAAGGATTTCATCAGCAACAATTCAAGCAGGGGCCTCGATAATGTTCGGTCACTCTTCAATGAAATGGTAATATGTTTACATCTCTTTTTAATGTTTACATCTCTTTTTCTTTCATACATTTTACATTTTATTTGCTGTAACTTAACATTACCTTTGTCTTAATCAAAATTTTTAGCTACATTAACCAATAATTTACATAAGATGCATTAAATAATTTGACTATTCCATAATTATATCTGAATGTTTTAATAAGATAGTGGATTATCCCATCCACCATATAATATTTTTCTTTAATGTTGAAATGGAACTTAAAACTCAACTTCAAACACTCCTTTTAGTATCACTTAGTTGGAGCATATATATATACACACATACCCATGACTTGGTACGTTAAAGAGGTAGGAATTACGAAATGCTCTTTTATATTTTATTTTTAGGGTTAGTTGGTTATTCTTTTTAATAATACGGATTATGTTATGAAAGATGAAGATAAGGAAGTTGATCTCTTTTAAAAAAATAAAAAAAAATAAAATTTGTTATTTTTCATTTTTCAAACTTCCTATTTCAGCTTAAGTTAAGAGTTACACATCCTATTTTTCTTTCTCTTAACATTATATTTTGCATAGCAATTCAATAACTGATTGCTTCTCTCATATAAAATAAAATAAAAAATCAATAGTTAAATTGCAAATATATTTATGATATTTTATAATCTTTTAACTATAAGTTATGGAATATTTTAATATTTTCTAATGCATTACATTTATATCAGTTATATATTAAAAATGGTGATAAGCTTACTTCCCTTTCTCTTTCATATATATATTTACTTTTTAATTCGCTCTATACAATCATTGCCTTATTTTAATCAATTTTGAATTATGTTTAGCCAGTAATTTAATTTTTATGCGTGTGTTGAACTTATTTATGTTTATGTGAAACTCTTGGAAGGACACATTACTGAGAATAATAATAATTAATGGCAATGGCAGGCTATATTTCCTAATTTACAGACAATGGATGTGTGTTTCATGGATAATTTGGCATATATATGGCATGGTCAGTTCGGAGATGATGATTCCTTCTGCAAACTTAAATCATTAAAAATCGAGAGTTGCTCAAAATTAAAAGCTGTTTTTTGCGAAGTCAATAAGAAGATTCCAGAGATTAGAGGAGTTGGAGCTATGGTACTGTTCCAAAACGGAAGTGATATATCAATTGGATGGTCTTGATGGAGTAGCATTTGAGCTAAGACATTTGAAGATAAAGGGTATGGATTCATTGAAGCGGATATGAAGTGAGGATGCGAATGGGGTTTTCACTTTTCCAAATCTAAAATCAGTTGAAGTTGATTATTGTGATGCTCTGGAGTATGTATTTCCAGAATCCATAGCTACTGGTCTTTTCCAGCTGGAAGAGCTTAAAGTAAAGGTGTCCAAACTGGAACATGTTGTTGGTAATACAAAAAGTGGAGAGCATTACCACTTCAAGTGGCCAAAGTTGAAACATTTCGAACTAACATATAATTATCAGAAACCAAATCAACTGCTCCCTGGGCTTGCAAAGGTATGACTCTCATTTTATTTATAACAGTTATAAATATTTATTTTACTTCTCAAATACTTTTAGAATTAGCTTATCTCACAATTAAGGATGTAATAGCCTTAGCAAAAATATTTATAATGTAAATTAAAAGGTTGAGTTCTAACTTAACTAAAAATAAAATAATTGAATTAAAAAATTCAGAAATTAATGATATATGAAAACACAAGAAGTCAGCGTGACAAAATAGTATTTCTCAGTTTTGGACACATGGAAGATTGATGAAATATGAAATAATTAATATTTGATTTTAATTAATTTATTTTTTATGCTAGCTTTTTTTTTAAAAAAAAAAAATTCTGTTTACTTGTACTCCTTATTTGGATTCAAGTATGATGTTTTTTTTTTTTTGATTTTGTATTTTGATAGGTTTTACAAATTTTTCAATTAATCAATGTAAAAAAGATTGATGCCAAATATTATTAATCAATGTAAAAATATTATTAAAATCTCACATGCTAAAATTATATTGCATCTTTTATTATTTAATAAGAATTAAATTACACATCTTAAGTATAGAGGTGGCAAATGGCCAATTTGGACGAATTTAGTTGGTATCATGAATATGACTGGTAATAAATGGACATATTATAAATAAGTCATTTTTTTATGGGGCATTAATGGGTCAAAATATAAAACGAATTAGACGAATTTGGACCGATCTACGGGATTTGGCTCAAATATTAAAATTAAATTTTAATATATATAAGAACAGCATAACACTAAGAATACAAATATTGAATATACAGACATTAAGTAATATCGTTCCATTTTGAAAAATTAATATTTAATTAGAATACTATAAAAATGTTAAAAACAATATGCATACACATTAAAATAAAAATTATTTTTATTTTACTTTCAAATCCAAAAATACACATGTTATAGTTTTTATTTTTTTATTAAGTTATATATATAATATAATTGATATCTCAGCTGAATAAAATGTGTTATATTTCATAGGAAACACAGAATTTTATCTATTGAAAAGGAGAAAGAGAGAGACATTTATAGAGTTTCAAATTTGCTAGAAAATTAATGCTTGATCGGTGATCTTACTTCTCATTGGTAAAAACAAAATGTGATCATAAAAGTTGAAGTTGTTGAAACAGACAATAGAGTTGGGTTGGCCGGTGAGGTTTTGTCCCTCGGTACGATTGACCGTACGGCATTTTCCTTTTCTTTATTTATTTTTTTTTTTTTCAAATCTGAAAAGGCAAAATGCTGAGGTGTAAATTCTTGGCACTGTGGGCTTTCCTTATTGGACCGCACTACACACCCATTTTACTGAAACCACTACTGCTCCACTTTTTAAATCAGTTTATTAATGGATTGACGTAGAAAAATTGACTGGAGCGGTAGAAAAATTGAAAAATTGATTGACGTAGTAAATCAGTTTATCAGCACCCAATTTTTAATTTTTAAAAAATTGTTATTAATGGATTTGGAATTAACACTCTATCAGACATTTTTAAAGATTTTTCCGATTTGTTTTGATAACAATATCAGTCTTATTTCTTTTTTAGGTTTGTCCCAACTTGGAGACGTTGGTTTTAGGTGCCATTAACTTCATGAAGTTTGATGTAAAAACCTGTGTGGAAGTTAATGGTTTCCTTAGACTATTATGCTCCTTGAAAAAACTTGCCTTGTGGAGTAGTAAGTTGGGAGGAGAAGTATTCTTGTTGGACAACGAAAGAGCGGTTGGCGATGAAAAACAGTCTGTTTCTACAATTGTACGACCAGAATGCTTGGAGTTAACCAGAGTGGATTGTTTGAAGTATATTTGGAAGGAAGGCTCCTTTGTTCCTTCTGAATATCTTAAGACTGAAAATTATTGATTGTGATAGTATGATAAAAATAGCAGCCTCCTCAATTTCTTTCCAAAATCTGACAATTCTGCGCATATGGAGCTGTAACAAGTTGGAAAACTTGGTGACACTGTCAACCGCTAAAACTATGGACCATCTCACGGAATTGAAAGTTGTAGCTTGTAAGATGATGACAGAAATTGTGGCTGACGATGGAGATGATGCTGCAGAGCATGAGATTATTTTCAAACAACTAAAATCTTTGGAGCTTATTTGTTTATCTAATTTCAACAGCTTTTGCTCAAGGATTAATTACACTTTCCATTTTCCATCCTTGGAAGAATTATTCATCGAAGGATGCAGTGGGTTATTAATGGCGATTCTCTCACAAAGAAATTTAATCACCCCAAAACTACAGGGAGTACGAACCGAAAGATTCAGTGAACAATACTGGACAGAAAGATCCAGTGAAGAACACTGGGAAGGAAATCTGAATGCAACCATAGCATCCATATTCACAAAACAGGTGCTTATTCATTGATTATTTTTGGATTTTCTTATTTCCCATAATATATTGTTTGTCCTTACGAGATTTTCTTGTTTTTCTTTTGGAATTAAAAGAAGGAGTTAAACATCAGAGGTTCATCTTCCTCAAAAGCTATACCACCCAGTCAACTGCAGTTGATGCACAATATTAAAAGGATAAATGTAGCATACTCTGACAAAGTTCGGGTAGTATTTGACTTGGAAGCTGAATCTTTTGCTGGTCTGTTACCACAATTAGAGGAATTGCGCTTAATTGATCTACCAATGCTGGCCCAATTATGGAACAAAGATCCAACGGGAATTTTAGATTTCAGCCGACTTGGGGTGCTTGAATTGGACAAATGTGGCAGCTTGAAATATGCATTTACTTCCTCGGTGGTATCATGCCTCATTCAACTCAGACAATTAAAAGTAAAAGATTGCGAGATGATGGAAACAATAATAAAAGCAGAGAAAGCAGAGGAGAGGGGAGCATTAGCTAATAAGATGATTCTTCCTTCACTAGAATTCGTAGGCCTCAATTTTTTGCCAAAATTATCAAGTGTATACTCAGGAATTGGCATTTTGGAATGTCCTTTACTGAAACAGATTAGCATAACTGACTGTCCAAACTTAAAGGATTCCATTTCCTCACTGTCAAGAACACAAAATCCTACAGATGACGAAGGAACGAATCAAATACAAGAGATCCACCAGGTTTGTTCATTACTTCCTTTCTCTAATAATAAATTCAAACTTTTAACCGTGCTATATCATATAAATATTAATAAAATGGATGAAATTAAATTACAAGATCTCAAATTGTTTGAAATTCCTGTTTTATTTTGTGCATGTGGTTAAGGATTTTTCTTTCCTATTTCAAACTTGAATTCATGATCAATCCATTTTAAAAATACCAGTTTATAAGCTCTTTTTTTCTTCTTCTTCTTTCTTTCTTTCTTTCTTTCTTTTATTTGGTTAGATTGCAGTGACAAGCTTAGAAGAACTGATGATAGACTGGGACTTAATCAAGTGCAAATTTGATGGAAACAATATTCAACCTGATTTTTTAGCCAAACTAAAGGCTTTTGGGTTGTGGGGCTTTCATGGTGAATGTGGTGTTTTATCACTGGAGAGTTTTCCAAACATGGAGAAACTTGTTTTGAGTGATTCTTTAGTCGAAGAAATAGTCATTCTTGATGTGAATGTTAGCAAGGACAAACATCTGGTGGATGCTAATGACCTCCAAACAGCCTCTATTTTTCAGAATCTAAAAACATTTGAAGTATGTGAATATGGCAAATTGAAAATTCTCGCAACTTCCTCATTGCGTTTCAAGAATTTGACTTATTTGGAAGTGTCAAAGTGTGATGAGATGGTAAATCTGATAACTGCCTCAACAGCTAAGAGTCTTTTGCTACTTAGAACAATGATTATTAGCCAATGCAAAGTAATGCAAGAAATAGTAGGAGTTGAGTCGGGTGGAATTGAAGATGTGATTGGTTTCAATCAATTAGAATATTTGGAGCTTAAGGGTCTCCCAAGCCTCACAAGTTTCTGTTCAGGTAATTATACTTTCAATTTCCCATATTTGGATCATGTGCAAATAACAGAATGCCCCAACATGAAGACATTTTCTCAACAAGTGTTCACGCCAATGGTGAGCGATGTCAAAACATCAGATGGCCCGTTAAGAATAACACCAAATAGCTGGGATTGGGATTGTGAGTGGGACGGCAGCCTTAATAACACCATTCAGAAGTTATTTATGAGTGCGAATATTGAGAAGGGTACGTATTGATCATTCAGCAAACTATTTGTGGTTTGATATTAGACAAATTTCTTATACCTTATGATTTTGATCACCTGCCTCAAAAATTTCATAAGCCGAAATTAGAAAATGGAATAGAAAATTTTCTTCATTCATATAATATTCTCTACTTGTCTCAATAAATAGGGCATATATTTTAGAAAAAGGACTTTCTTATTTCCACCAAATCAATTTGGTTATAAGTCGGCTATTAGATGATAAGTTGTAGCAATATATATTACTTATAATTCTTAAATAATCTAAGTATTTCTCTCAGTAAATAAGAAATTTCTTATTTTTCACTAATTCACCACGATAACTTTTTTTCTCATAATTGCTTAAGCAACAGATGGTGGTGAAGATGAAGCGGATCTATAGTGTTGAAAATGAAGCAGATCCCGAAGAAACGAAAGCAGAAGAAAAAAAGCGAAGAAAAAGATGAAGCAGAAGCATAAGTTGAAGAAATAATCAAGATTTGATGAGGTCAAAAGCAAAAGGGGCGAAATACCATGTGATTAGTAATATCATTGTTCCAAATATATGTAATGATCAACTTAGTAACTTCAAATTTGAACTTCTAATCTGATTCAAGTATATCCATCACATTCTCTTGATATTTAACAACATTTTAAAAATACAGTCCATTACAAATAGAAAAATTGTAGAATATTAGGAAGGAAAATTGGACAAAAATAGTATAAGAAATTCCCCCATACATCAAAATAAATGATTCAAAATTTATTTCAAGGAGTAGGAACCAAACGAAAAAATAATTTTGATGTTCATGATAACGAGTGAATTACAAGTGTACTTATCACAGTATGAATTACATCAGACAATATCATTGCTGCAGACATTTTGATATCACTGCTCAAACATCACTTTCAACGGTCACATAAAATATTAAAAGAGAGGACATCACTATCCACCTTAATCATAAATATTAAAATATCAATATTATTTTGATAATTAAATTCAATGATTACGATATCAAAATGTATAATTTAATCAACTAAAATTTTAATCAAATCAAATTCAATTTTTAAAAAAAAATTCCATATATTTAAACAACATTATTAGTTTAATCAAGTAAATTTTATTAAATGATAAGAATGTAACATACATGATTTTTAAAATCATATATTAATACTCAAAATTATAATTAATGATTTACAACATGGCTTTTCTGAAATTCAAGAAGTTTCATTTTAAGCCTTTTCTCATACATAATTTGTATGTATTTTAATGCATCTTGAACATGCTTTTATCCCCACTTCTATTGTTCTATATATTAAAAAATGTACTGATTCTTTTTTTGTTATTATTTTAGTTTAATGACTGCGAAGAATTTATCGAAAATCTCTAATTGCTCCAGTGAAGAAAATGAACTAATTATGCAATACCAAATATTTCTGAAATTGTTTTTCTCTTGGTTATGATGGATTACTTGTTCTTTAATCATAACTCTTTTATTTATTTTAAAAGTTGATTTTACTCAATTAGATTCATATCACTCTTTTTAACTAGTCAAAGAAACCAAATGGGATTAGTCCGTCTAACACAACCACTTCCTGCTTATCTGAAGAGGAAATTATACAATAATCTCTTCTTTTCTTCTTTTGTTTAATGGTGTTTATGCATCTTCCAGAGTTTGTAATGTGTTCACAATGTCACCTATTTCAAATACATTTAAATTATTTCTTCTGATAGGATTCTATCAATATTCTAATTGGAGAGATTTTAATTACATCATCACTAATTACTTAAATTTAAACCCAATTTTTTAATTCATAAACTGAATCATAGTTGTAAATTGAAAAAAAGAAATTGTCTATTACCGTGAAGACTCCTCAAACAATGAAATTTATTGTAGACTACATTTGATTTATAAGTGAATTTGTATTGCTTGAGGATTTATTAAATTGGATAGACTATTTTGGCTTGTATATGGCCTTTTGATGCTGGGATTTGAGAGAGAAAATAAACAAAAAAAGGTTACGATGAAATGGACAAAATTTTTTGTTTCTGCAGTAATGCGCATTAGATTTTTCCATTGCACTAAATACTTTTTTTTTCTTTTTTTTTTTTGGGAAATAAATTTGCATTGTTAAAAATTATAAATGAAAATATGTATATTGAGTTATTATCCCAAAACAAATGAAAATATGGATTGGGTTTTGATTCAGTTAAAAATTTCAAACAAGAGCCCAAAACCAATCCATTTCTAAAGCCAAAACCATAATTAGCCCAACTTCATTATAAAAGTGTTGTTTCTGAGAAGAACGTTCTTTTCATTATTTTATATTGATGAATCTAAATATAAATTGTAGTGCATAAAACATAATTATTATTTTTAATATTCGATATTTTGTGATTATGTCGATTTTAATATTTTTATAGCAAAAAATGTGCATTTAATTATTAAGATTCAGCAAATGTGAATGTTGACTATATTTTAAATTCAAATTCGTTTTATATAAATAAATTATGTATGAAAAAAAGCTTTGAATCCGTTTAAGCATTTAATATAACATTTGATAATATGTTTTTATGCCTTTGAAATTTCGTTTTTATACATAATTTTTTTAAGCATTTAATATAACATTTTATAATCTGTTTTTAAGCCTTTGAAATTTCTCAACATAGACTTTGTTTTAGCTATTCTTCCTAATTAATTTGATGCAAAAAGATTGGATTGATCCCATTTGGTAGGATCTACATATTAGATGCATCTGCGCATACTAATGCATTATAATGCTCATACGCTAAAGGTGTTTTCTCTATATTAATTTATTTAAATAATTCCTCTATAAGTAATATTTTTTTTAATATATAGTATGTCGATAATCTATTAAGAATATATCTTCTACGTTGATTGTTTTTTAGGACAATCAAATTGTCTGCTATACATGAAGTGTTTATGTTTGTATATCTAACAAAAACAATGAAGTATTTTTATGTTATTTTTGTATGGAAGACTTGATAATGAAATGAAGCATTGTGTACAAACAGATTTCTTTTCCCAATTTAACAATCTTGGAGGTGGAGAAATTCAAGAGTTTGAAGTATATATTTAAAAAATCAACTGTTAAAAGTCTTTTGCAACTAAAAAGGCTTAAGATAAGAGATTGTGAATTGATGGAAGAGATAGTACTAACAGAGGAATTTGAAGCACAAAAGAAGACTGATAAAATAGTATTTTCAAAGTTAGACTTTCTTGAACTCAGTAAGCTTTCAAATCTCATTAGATTCAGCAGTGGCTATCCTATTGAATTTCAATCGTTGATAGAAATGACAATAAGCTCATGTGGTGGGTTGAAGGATTTCATCAGCAACAATTCAAATAGGGGCCTCGATAATGTACAGTCACTCTTCAATGAGTGATAAGCTTACATCTCTTTCTTTTTCATACATTTAACATTTTATTTGCTCTAACTTAACATTACCTTTCACTTAATCAAAATTTTTGGCTGCATTAACATATAATTTACATAAGATGCATTAAATAATTTGACTATGCCATAGATATATCTTAATGTTTTAATAAGATAATCACAGTATAATATTTTTCTTTAATGTTTCTAGAACTTAAATTCAACTTCAAACAATTAGTATCAATTAGTTGGAGCATATATATACACGCACATACTCATGACTTAGTTTAGAAAAAGTTAAAGAGGAAGGATTTACGAAATGCTCTTTTATATTTTATTTTTAGGGTTTGTTGCCATTATTCTTTTTAATACGAATTATGTTATAATAATAATAATAATAATAATAATAATAATAATAATAATAATAATAATAATAATAATAATAATAATAATAATAATAATAATAATAATAATAATAATAATAATAATAATAATAATAATAATAATAATAATAATAATAATAATAATAATGGAAGTTGCTCTCTTTTAAAAAAATTAAAAAACAAAATTTGTTATTTTTCATTTTTCAAACTTCCTATTTCAGGTTAAGAGTTACACATAATATTTTTCTTTCTCTTAACATTATGTTTTGCACAACAATTCAATAACTAATTGCTCCTCTCATATAAAATAAAATAAAAAAAAAATCAATAGTTAGATTGCAAATATATTTATGATATTTTATAATCTTTTAACTATAAGTTATGGCATATTTTAATATTTTCTAATGCATTACATTAATATCGGTTATATATTAAAAATGGTGATAAGCTTACGTCCCTTTCTCTCTCATATATATATATTTACTTTTAATTCGCTCTATACAATTATTGCCGTATGTTCATCAATTCTGAGTTATGTTTAGCCAGTAATTTACTTTTTGTGTGTGTATGTGTGTGTGTGTTGGGAAGTTACTTATGTTTATGCTAAACTCTTGGAAGGATACATTAATGAATAATAATAATTAATGGCAATGGCAGGCTATATTTCCTAATTTACAGATAATGAGTACGTCTCTCGAATGGATAATTTGGAATATATATGGTATGGTCAATTCAGAAATGATGATTCCTTCTGCAAACTTAAATCATTGGAAATCAAGGAATGCTCAAAATTAAAAGTTGTTTTTGCAACCTCAATAAGAAGATTCCAGAGATTAGAGGAGTTGGAGCTATGTGGTTGTTCTAAAATTGAAGTGATATATCAAATGGAGGAGTTGGATGGTATTGATGAAGTAGCATTTGAGCTGAGACATTTGAAGATCCGATGGATGAAGTCATTGAAGCGGATATGGAGTGAGGATGCGAATAGGGTTTTCACTTTTCCAAATCTAAAATCAGTTGAAGTTGATAATTGTGGTGCTCTGAAGTATGTGTTTCCAGAATCCATAGCTAGTGGTCTTTTGCAGCTGGAAGAGCTTAAAGTAGAGATGTGCAAGATGGAATATGTTGTTGGTAACACAAAAAGTGGAGAGCCTTACGACTTCAAGTGGCCAAAGTTGAAACATTTCCGACTCATACATATACACATGTTATAGTTTTTGTTTTTTTATTAAGTTATATATATAATATAATTAATATTTCAGCTGAATAAAATGTGTTATATTTCACAGGGAACACAGAATTTTATCTATTGAAAAAGAGAGAGAGAGAGAGACATATATAGAGTTTCAAATCTGCTAGATGATTAATGCTTGATCGATCATCTTACTTCTCATTAGTAAAAACAAAATGTGCTCGTAAGAACATTCTTCCTTTCCTCCTTTTTAAAAGAAAAATAATATTGTATAATTGAATTTATACTTTTACGGAATCTACAATTATAAAGACAAGGATGGATTAGCTTATCGATCCATTAGTAATTTTATTAACAAGTATATTATATTGATTTTGATTTTTATCCGGTATTTCCGGATCGATTAACCAATACTTTTTTATTAATAATTTAAAGTTCTTAACATATAAATTTAATAAATTTAAAATTGTAATGTTATTTTTAGTGGTTAAAAATGCTTCAAAATGAAAATATAAACCAAATACAATATGGATTAAAAATAAAAAAATAAAATTTTCCTTATTAGTTTTAAGAATCCGAGTATATATATTCAACATAAAACTAACAATAAAATATCTACTATGCAAATATAATGAATGAATAATTGTAACAAGAAAATAATTATAATATTTGTATACAAAAAAATAAGTTAATTAATACATGAATGACGAAAGATTATAATTAGAGCTTCATTAGATTGATAACAAGAACATTTAATTTATTTTAACTAAAATAAATAAATAATTGAACATTTAATTTATTTATTTATTAGGTTTGTCACAACTTGGAGACGTTGGATTTAGATGGCATTAACTGGATGAAGATACAATTCAGTGAGTTTCCAATGGGTAGCTTTTCCAAATTGAAAGTGGTCGAAGTGTGGTCTTTAAATAAATGGTGTAAAAACTTGTGTGGAAGTTTATGGTTTCCTTAGACTATTGTGCTCCTTGAAAAAACTTGTCTTGTGGAAAAGTAATTTGGGAGAAGTATTCTTGTTAGACAACGAAAGAGCGGTTGGCGATGAAAAACATTGTGTTTCTACAATTGTACGACTAGAATGCTTGGAGTAGAGGGATTTGACTTTCGAAGTATATTTGGAAGGAAGGCTCCTTTTTTCCGTCTGAATATCTTAAGACTCTGATAGTTTCTTGGTGTGATAGTATGATAAAAATAGCAGTCTCCTCAATTTCTTTCCAAAATCTGTCGACTCTGCACATATCAAGGTTTAACAAGTTGGAAAACTTAGTAACACCATCAACGGCTAAAACAATGGAGCATCTCACGGAATTGACAGTTGAAGATTGTGAGATGATGGCAGAAATTGTGGCTGACGATGGAGATGATGCTGCAGAGCATGAGATTATTTTCAAACAACTGAAATCTTTAGAGCTTATTGGGTTATCTAATCTCAGCAGCTTTTACTCAAGGATTAATTGCACTTTCCATTTTCCATCCTTGGAAGAATTAAACATCAGAGGTTCATCTTCCTCAAAAGCTATATCGCCCATTCAACTGCAGTTAATGCACAATATTAAAAGGATAAATGTAAGAGACTCTGACAAAGTTCGAGTAGTATTTGACTTGGAAGCTGTATCTTTTGCTGGTCTGCTACCACAATTACAGGAATTGCGCTTAATTGATCTACCAATGCTGACACGATTATGGAACAAAGATCCAATGGGAATTTTAGATTACAACCAACTTGGGGCGCTTGAATTGGACAAATGTAGCAGCTTAAAATATGCATTTACTCCATCAGTGGCATCATGCTTCATTCAACTCAGATCATTAAAGGTAAAAAATTGCCAGATGATGGGAACAATAGAGAAAGCAGAGGAAAGGGGAGCATTAGCTAATAAGATGATTCTTCATGAACTTGAATCCGTAGAACTCGATACTTTGCCAACATTATTATCAACTGTATACTCAGGAATTGGCATTTTGGAATGTCCTTCAGAGAAACAGATTAGCATAACCGACTGTCCAAACTTAAAGGATCCCATTTCCTCCCTGTCAAGAACACAAAATCCTACAGATGATGAAGGAATCAAATACAAGAGATCTACCAGGTTTGTTCATTACTTCATTTATCTGATAATAAATTCAGAATTTTAACTGTGTTAGATTATATTAATGTTAATAAAAATAAATATGATTAAATTACGAGATTGCAATCCCGAGAAAAGAAACAAGGTGAGCGGCCCGATGGTTCGGGGCCAAATACTGCAAGACTTAAGTTAGTCGGGAAACCAAGAATAATATTGTCTTAGAGAAAGAGTACATAGAGAGTTTAGACCAAAATATAACCTTTGAGGTCTTGTGAGCCTTCTATGAATTGAGTGTCTTTAACTATAGCTGTTGACTATGGTTAGACAAATGAGTCAATTGACCAAAGGACGCAGTCACTTGTGAGACTTGCTTTATGACCCTATTCGATGGGCTTATGGTCTCTTGAACTTTGGTTCGAGTCCCTTGAAGCATAGATGGAATGCGGGATAATATGAGTATTATCATTTATCTAATTTAAAAATAAAATAAAAACTTAAAGGATGATATGACAAAAAGATCTTTGTTATTTTTTAATGTAAATATATGAGTATTCATTGTTTAATTTTGTTAATTAGTACCATAAAGCAAATAAAAAAAATTTGGGTTCAATGATGTCAGCAAGTAGCGGTAGTACTATACAGACTAAACCAATAAGAGAATAAAATGGAAAAGAAAAAATAAATTAATTTATTTTTATGTATAAATTAATAAAATTATAAATGATGAAATATTATAATTAGAGTTTCATTAGCTTGTTAAAAGCCCACTAAAATTTTCAAGATTGATGCATTTATGGTTCATTTTTTGAAGTTTCATCCCATTTCTTTTTATAACAATATCAGTCTTATTTCTTTTTTAGGATGCCCCCGAACTTGGAGATATTGGAATTATAAGGCATTAACTGGATGAAGATACAACTTGAATGCTTGGAGTTAAGAAGATTGGACTTTTTGAAGTATATTTGGAAGGAAGGCTCCTTTGTTCCTTCTGAATGTCTTAAGACTCTGTGAGAGTATGATAAAAATAGCAGCCTCCTCAATTTCTTTCCAAAATCTGACAACTCTGCACATATCATGCTATGACAAGTTGGAAAACTTAGTAACACCATCAACGGCTAAAACTATGGAGCATCTCACGAAGTTGAGAGTTGAAAGTTGTAAGATGATGGCAGAAATTGTGGTAGACGATGGTGATGATGCTGCAGAGCATGAGATTATTTTCAAACAACCGAAATCTTTGGAGCTTATTAGTTTATCTAATCTCAACAGCTTTTGCTCAAGGATTAATTGCACTTTCCATTTTCCATCCCTGGAAGAATTATTAATCGAAGAATGCAGTGGATTGTTAATGGCGATTCTCTCACAAAGAAATTTAACCACACCAAAACTACAAGGAGTACAAACAGAAGAATTCACAGATGAACAACACTGGGAAGGAATCCATATTCACAAAACAGGTGCTAATTATTCATTGGTTATTTTTGGATTTTCTTATTTCCCATAATATTGTTTGTCCTTACGAGATTTTCTTATTTTTCTTTTGGAATTGAAAGGAGTTGTTAAACATCAGAGGTTCATCTTCCTCAAAAGCTATACCACCTAGTCAACTGCAGTTAATGCACAATATTAGAAGGATAAATATAATAGACTTGGACAAAGTCCGGGTAGTATTTGACTTGGAAGCTGAATCTTTAGCTGGTCTGCTACCACAATTAGAGGAATTGCGCTTAATTAAAATATGCATTTACTCCATCAATGACAAGCTTAGAAGAAGCGATGATAGACTGAGACTTAATCAAATGCATATTTGATGGAAACAATCAACCTGATTTCTTATCCAAACTAAAGGCTTTTGGGCTGTGGGGCTTTCATGGTGAATGTGGTGGTTTTTCACTTAAAAGTTTTCCAAACCTAGAGAAGCTTGTTTTGAGTGATTCTTTAGTCGAAGAAATAATTACTCCTGATCTGAATGTTAGCAAGGACAAACATCTGGTGGATGCTAATGACCCCCAAACAGCCTCTATTTTTCAAAATCTAAAAAGGTTTGAAGTATGTGAATATGGTAGATTGAAAATTCTCGTATCTTCCTCGTTGTGTTTCAAAAATTTGACTTATTTGAAAGTATCAAAGTGTGATGAGATGATAAATCTGATAACTGCATCAACAGCTAAGAGTCTTGTGCTACTCAAAACAATAATTATTAGCTAATGCAAAGTAATGCAAGAAATAGTAGGAGTTGAATCGGATGGAAGCGAAGATGTGATTGGTTTCAATCAATTAGAATGTTTGAAGCTTAAGGGTCTACCGAGCCTCACAAGTTTCTGTTCAGGTAGTTATGCTTTCAATTTCCCATATTTGGATGATGTGAAGATAATAGATTGCCCCAACATGAAGACATTTTCTCAACAAGTGTTCACGCCAAAGCTTAGCGAAGTAAAAACATCAGAACTGGATTGGGATTGGGATTGGGATTGTGATTGGGAGTTGGAGTGGCGGCCTTAATAATACCATTCAGAAGTTATTTATGACTGGGCATGTTGAGAAGGGTACGTACTGATCTTTCACCAAACCAATTGTAGTTTGATATTAGACATATTTCTTATACCTCATGATTTTGATCACCTACCCCTAAAATTTAATTAGCCGAAATTAGAAAATGAAAAAGGAAATTTTCTTCATTCCTATAATATTCTCTACTTGTCTCAATACATATATTTTAGAAAAAGGATTTTCTTATTTCCACCAAATCAATTTACTTATAATTCTTAAATTATCGAAGTATTTCTCTCAATAAATAGGAAATCTCTTATTTTTCTCACTAATTCACCATGAAAACTTTTTTCTCATAATGCAAAAGCAACAGATGGTGGTGCTGAAGATGAAGCAGGTCTAGCATAAACGGAAGCAGAAGCAAAAAACGAAGAAAAAGATGAAGCAGCTAATCTAGAAGAAAAAGATGAAGAAGCATATGGAAAACAAAGAGATTAAACGAAAGCAGAAGAAAGAAACGAAGAAAAAGATGGAGAAGGCAGAAGAAAAAAACGAAGAAAAATAAGCTGAAGAAATAATCGAGATTTAATGACGTCAAAAACAGTGGACCCTTCCCCTAATCCTGTTATGGAAAACATGTTTCAAATTTTCTTTTTGTTGGAATATGAACTAATGATCAACTAAATATCTTTAATCTGATTCAAGTTTATCATTAGTGATATTTAACAATATTTTAAAAACACAGTCCATTCCAAATGGGAAAATTGTAAAATATTAGGAAAATTGTAAAAGGAATTCACTCCATCAAACATAACTTTCAATTTGCAGCTGACTACTTAACAATTTTTTCTGCTTGAAATTCCCACATATATCAAAATAAATTATTCAAAATTTATTTTAAGGAGTAGAAACCAAATGAAAAACATAATTTTGATGTTCATGATAATGAATGAATGACAATTGTACTTCTCACAGTATGAATTCCATCAGACCATACCATTGCTGCAGATGCAATCTCATCACTGCTCAAACATCACTTTCAACAGTCACATAAATATTAAAAGAGAGGACATAAGTATCCACCTTAATCCTAAGTTTCAAAAATATGCAGAATCATTCAAAAGCTTGCTCATGCTTCAGGTTCTTAAATTGCCTAAAAGGAAAAAACTCAATAGTATTAATTGATTCATATTTCCCCAGTGAGGTTGGATCATTCCAGTTACAATAGTAAGTGGCCCACATAAAAAAAAAAAATCATAATAATTGAACTGCAGTAGTTAATGAAAGAAAAATGGCTAGACCAAAGCAAAACATCTATCAGAATATAAGGAGAACGCATGTAGGATAACATGTTAATACTTGATCAGGTAATGACACCATACATTATGTCATTCAACAATGATGTTCAATATGCTATCAAGTTTAATAACTTTTTAAAGTTGAATTAATGAAATTACAACTTGACAAATAAATATGCTTGCAACGCCACCAGAATTCCAATCCATGGCTCCAAAACAGAAATCCTAAGATCTATGAGTCTTCTTGGCCAACAACCAACGTCCTCATTCATCATTCCTGCCGGGCATACACCCAAACAAAAGAAAAATGCTCATTTTATGACAATATTAACATGAGAATTTCACATTTAAAAAGAGGAAAAGTCAGAATAATTAGAAGACGAGGGTGATTGTTAACTGCAGGCTTACAGACTTGAGACTTGTCTTGGGTTTGCACAAAGTAATTGATCAAGTATAGAGATAATTAGCAGCCATCATCAGCTCTAGAGTGAGTTCCGGTTCAATCGGAAATTCAGTCTCCTTTCCCCTAACAGGCCAGCAGTAATTCCTCATCAATATACAAGAAACATGCAAAAAATTTTGCCAAGCCTAAAAGAAAATCCACAATTCTAGTCTAAGAAAGCGAATCCCAAGATGTTCGAAAAAAGGTTTAAATAGAGACAGAAATGAAGATGAATGCAGAGTTAAATCTGGAATATAAATGTAAGATATCTAATCAAGAGCTCGCTCTGCGAAAATTCACAAAAGGTTTGAAGAAATCTTGAGGCTAGAGCTAAAGAGAACCGAAGGAAGGAAATATAGAATTTCAAGCAAAAGAAAAGGAAAGTAAAGCTCTAAAAAGGTCAGATAATATTTCTAAAACTAACTATTTATTGGGTCCAACTCTTTCAATAATTCGAAAGAATTAAGAAATAGCTCCTCCATAAAATAATATACGACCAAACTGAGCAAAATGTGAGGGCACCCATGCAAGGAAAGCTCGCCTAACAGAAGCTTATCAAATCTAGGAAGACATAAGGAAAATCTTGAAGACACAGCTGGAGGAATTCAAGAGAAGAAAATTCAAAGCTCTAAGAGCGCGCCTTCAAAAGGTTAGGAAAATACTTTCAAAATGATTACCTACTCTTACAAGAATTACTTTCTGCAGCAAGTCGAGCATGGATAACGAGATAATTCAACCACCCGTTAACTTACGATCCAGCCGACTATAGTATAAAGCGTCTCGCTCGAGTAACGTCCTTAATAAAGCAAAACCCATCAAGCAAACGAGAAAGATGCTTGGAATAATCGAAAAGCCTAATCGATAGGGCCTTGGCCGAAAGAACTAATCGCGAAATTGGACATCGATTGTTCGAGACCCTTCCTATCCCCCGATCCATTGAGACCGATTGAAATGTTAAAGGGGGACAAATGACAATACACAACATTATCATCTATTTGGCCTTCATCAAGTCTGGCCCAAAGAATATCCACATAAATAAGCCCCGCATGGTTCGAGCCCAGCCACCCTTAGGCTCGGCACGTGGACAAGTAGACAGGCACGAGAGTCAATGAGATGAGGCTGTCCGATCGGACAAGATAAGGCTTACCCTATAGCAATCCAACTGACACGTTTCTCCATCCCATCGAATATCTATTTCACATCACGTTGTCACATACCTACTCTGACACTTGATAAATCGCTTAAGTAGTTCTCAATACCGCCCATAAATACCAAGTTATTTTACATTTCAAGCACACATTACTATTGACATCTTCCACGATTTTCTCTTTCTAATTCTAAAACTAATTTAGGTATTGAAGTGCTTATGTCCGATCTAACCGGACAAGCCCTTTCTTGTAGCTCCCTAACACTGTCTATCTTGACCAGATCTCACCAATTTGATCCTAATACAACACCGCTTCAACCACCATGACATCCTCTACTCTTATAAAATCCCAGGATTTATCACTAATGTTGCATGCAGTAGAGGTTGCCCATGATAAATTAACGGGTGGCTCGTAATTAGTATCTCCCACTTAAAAAATTCCATGGACATGAAAATGATTCAACACCAAACAAATTGCTAAAAAACAAAGAATAATTACAGTATATTAAATTATTAATATTATGCTTGATAGCTCATCACATCATGATGTATGAATAGCAAATTATTACTTATATCCCCCATATTATCTTGCGACACCTCATGGTTTCCCTACGTTATTAATTTATATAATTATCTTAAATTTAAATTAAAATTTTAACTTCTAATACTTTCGTCACTTCTTTTTTTTTTTGGAATATAATAACGTGCGCATACGCAATACGCTACTGATGGCATAATTTAAATGTGTGGTAGTGCTATACATATACGTGCACGGAATTATAGTCTTTTTCTTCCATTCATTGATAGAAAAAAAGTGAAAATTCATAAAAAAAAAAGAGCAAATGGTATGTAGGCTGATGTGGCGGTCTTTCATTGGAGGTGGAATAGGGAAATAGTAAGTTGAAAATCATGGCATAAAAACCAAAAACAAATCCCAATAAGATAGGGGCAGTGGAATTCACAAACATCCTTAGATTACCTACCTGCCAGCCTGCTCTTCTCAGTCGCCATCTCATACTTTTCTAACATCACCCCATTCAATTTGTCGCTATCACCAACACGACGCCGTTTCCAGCCTTGACCAACACATTACTCATAATAAAGCTCTTGCCACACAATAATTGAATTACTCTTTTCTTTTTTAATCTAGAGAATCAAAACTTTTGATTAAAAAAGAAAAATTCACAATTTTCAGGTAAATGGTAATATATTACAAAAGATTAATGAAAAAAAATTATAAATTAAAATTTGACGAAAAGATATGTATAAACAATGAAATGATATCGCCACCGGTGAATATAAAATTAAGAATAAATTAATTTCTTATAATGATATCCCTCTCTTGTAAAAAATATTAATATTTTATTAAGATATTCTATGTAATTTTTTAATGCCTATTTTAATATATAACATTTTTATTTTTATTTTTTTATAAAAATTTTATTAGTCTATTTAATTCAAATTTACACCAGATAAATTTACAAAATGGACAAATATCTTTTTTAATATTTAAAGATATAAATAATGCAGTTATTTCTCCTAATGAAATTATACTTTTGTTTTAAAAAAACAAAATAAATAATTCAGAGCATAAACCAAATAATATAAAAAAAAATACAAAGATATATTTTTGCTATTTTTATTATTTTCTTGCAACTTTTGTTTTGTCTATTTTTATTTACAGCATTTAATAAACACTTATCAGTTGTCACCCAATAAAATAGTAGTATATATTTTAAAGGGGTAGTATCTAAATTTCTTATTAAACTATTATTATTTATCAAAATTTTTTCTGAATTAATTGATATTAGATTATCCATAAATTTATTGAAAATATCATATTAGCCACTTCAATTTATTCATAATATAAAAGATATATTTTATACCATTGAAAATATTAAATTACCTTTCTAAAACTTATTAAAAATCTTAAATTATTCTATATTATTATTTATTGCATATTTTTTACTCGATTTTTATGAACTAACAAGTATTTTTATAGGAAGTTAATTTATTTTTTTTAATAAATTAAGGAATAATTTAATATACAATTAGTTTAATAAAAAATTTTATAAATGTTAATAGTTTAAAGGAAATTTATATATTAAGGTAAAATGTATGAACTTTATAAAAAAAATAAAAATAAAAAGTATGAACAGTGTCGAACTATCAAGCCAATACATTTGGAACCGGTATCTTTATACGAGCCCGTTTCAAACCCGTTCCCTCATCGTTATTTTCGGTTTCCAAAAGGGAAAATAGCTTTCCAGTTTCATTTTCCATTTCTTAGCAAATTCAATCCAAAGCTAAATTTTCTCTTCTCGATCTATTCGCCTAAGGGTGAGTTACTGGTTCATTTGCTCTTCTTTTTCTACAGATCTGTTCTTGATTACTCATTTTTCTGCGCTTACTTGGATCTGACAGGTCAGAGAGATCTGAGGGAGGAGACAGATACAGAAACAATTATGGCGCATAGAGTAGATCACGAGTATGATTATTTGTTTAAGATCGTTTTGATCGGTGACTCTGGTGTAGGCAAATCCAACATTCTTTCTCGGTTTACGAGAAATGAGTTCTGCTTGGAATCTAAATCCACTATCGGTGTTGAGTTTGCTACTAGAACTCTTCAGGTAATATTAACCTTCTCTCTCTTTTTTTCTTTGATCCTCTTTTTAATTCTTTTCTGTGAGCATTTTAGCTGCGATTTGTTGAATCGTTGATCCATTGAATTGTTAATAAATTGACGTTAGAAACTATGCAAGTTTCTGCGGTGTGCATTTGTTTGTATTTGCGTATTGTCAGATTGATAAATTGGCTATCGATATTGGGAGATATTGTTTGCCTGTCTGTGTAATGGTGCGTGCATGTATGCCTCTACTGTGAACAGTTACATTTAGGTTGAAGAGACGATTTTCTTCTTCTGAAATTTTCTGTTAGAATCGGAAGTACTTTCAGTTTCAGAATGTGCAACACTGCATCATCTTTTTTAAATGAAACTAACTAGTTGGTTGATCGATTGATCAATTGTTGACTAGAATTTCATGAATATGCCTGATAGTTTTCCTTATGGACATGAGAGAGAGAATTTAGGAACGGAACACATTTTTTGTCCTCTGACTCTGCCAAATGCTATTAGCAGAAACTGTAGTTTCATATCATTCTCTGAATACAAGTGCTCATTGATGATTGATTATGTGATTACACCTTGTATTTAGGTTTTGAAAGGTAACCCAAGTGGTGATTAGTTCTGCTGTTTGTTGCTTTCATCTATGTTGTTCAGAACTGTGAAAACCTTGGCTGTCATAATTCTACTAAGAATGTGAAATTATTTCTCCAATTCTTCTTGTAGTCTGAATACGACACATAGCCAATGGTTGTTGATGGTTGTATGATTGCTGCAGGTGGATGGAAAGACAGTAAAAGCGCAGATATGGGATACCGCAGGTCAAGAACGATACCGTGCTATCACTAGTGCATATTATAGAGGAGCTGTTGGTGCTCTTCTTGTCTATGACATAACGAAGAGGCAAACCTTTGATAATGTCCAAAGGTGGCTCCGTGAATTGCGGGATCATGCGGATTCTAACATTGTCATCATGATGGCTGGAAATAAATCTGACTTGAATCATCTTAGAGCCGTTTCAGGGGAAGATGGTGAGGCATTGGCAGAGAGGGAAGGTCTCTCGTTTCTTGAGACTTCAGCATTGGAAGCCACAAATATTGAGAAAGCATTCCAAACCATATTGACCGAGATATACCATATCATAAGCAAGAAGGCACTGGCAGCACAAGAAGCTGCTGGTAATTCTACACTTCCTGGTCAAAGTACCACTATTAACGTTGCCGATAATGCTGCAAATACAAAGAAAGCTTGCTGCTTTACTTAAGGCCACATGTGAAAAATGAAATGCTGCTAGCCAGCAGTCATTTTTCCTTTTCTCTATTTTTTCAGCTTCTTTTTAAAAATTTTACTTTCAAATTTTGCCTGAGAGAGGGAGACATGTAGATTACTCATATTTTTACTTAAATTGTTTATGTGATACTGGAAAAAGAAATCAGCAATGTAAGATTATTGGGAGCGCCAGCCATTTCTGTTGTTTGTTTATTTCCTGTATGTTATTTTAAGCATGGAACTGACTGGTAGCTGCGATGTAGAGTAAGACCGGATTATCCTACAGTGAGAACAACAGCGAAGAAGAACCTTATAAAGGGCAGCATTTTGTACTCGTTCTGGTTTTTCTTTAAGCTACTTCCTAACTTGGCCTGATGATTTAGCTGTTGAGTATAGTTGGTTGCTGATATTGGAAAGAGGATAGTCGATAGCATATTTATTTTCAATTTCTTTGCAGATAAAGCACTTGACGCTAATTTACTCTTCGAGAACAAGGTCGAAGTGGGTTCTTGATAATTATAGCTTAATAATCTGTGTTTTCCCATGTTAGTAAGAGGATTATTGACACAAAAAAGCATCATCTCATATTTACATCTAAATTTAGCATTTGGAATCTGGTTTAGAATACACAGCTAAAGTGAACCGAGTTGTATCAGTTGAACTGATTGCCTTTCTTTTCTGCATGTTCTGTGCATTAAATTAGTGCAAGATATTCTTTTAAAAATTTAAATTTCCTTTCCAGATGGGCTAAAAAAGAATCAAATAAAGTTGCAAAGATTAAGCATATAGCCTATCATAATCAAATCAAGTCAAACCTAGAATGACTTGGATATGGAATAAAACAGCTCATCTGCATTTGCTTCACCAACCTCCAAATCTGCCTGTAATATGCTTCTAGTAAGCAAAATGCATAGGAAACAAGTTGATGAACGAACAAAATAAGAGTTTTGAAGTTGAAATGTGTAGGCTATTGCTCAATTTGTATGGTTACATGATGAATCCTATACGTGTTTTCACAGTAATCCCTAATTCTGTTGAGTATTTCAGCAGAGCTGGCTCCAGGCTCGGCGACTACATGGCAAGATAATACTAACTTCCCTACTGTGATTGCCCAAATATGGAGATCATGAATATCATGAACTCCTTTTATACATTTCAGGCTACTCTCCAGCCTGCTGACATTGATTTCGCTAGGAGTTCTCTCCATCAGTATGTTAAATATGCTTCTAAGCATGGGAATTGTGGTTACCAAAACAAAAGTTGAGAAGACAAGAGTGCAAATCAGATCAACCACCAACCAATTAGGCTTTATCCATATAATCACACCTGCAATCATCACGCCAACCGATTGAATCAGATCAGCCATGACATGTAGGTAAGCTCCTTGGATATTTATGTTAAGTATCTTTCTTTTTGCAGAACTTGATGCCAGCTTCGTGGCCTCCTCTTCAGCCTCAAGAATGTGATTGTGGTCGTGATGATCATTATGATGATGATGATGATGATGAAAGTGATCATGGCCCAGCCATATTACCATTATTAAGTTAATTATGAATCCAAAGGCTGCAATTGCAAGCATGAGTCCTCCATTCACACCAGTACTTTTGTGAAGAATTCTGTCAATTGCCTCATGAATTAGAAGTCCAGAGATCAGCCATATCAGCTGGACAGATAAAAGGGCACCTAAAACTTCAAGGCGGTTAAATCCAAATGATTGATGAGGTGTTGGCTTCCAACCTGAAACCCAGACTGTGAAAAGAGAGACAGAGAATCCAGCAACATCAGTCAGCAAATGGGCTGCATCTGTAATAACAGCAAGGCTGTTTGCTTTCAAGCCACCAGCAATCTCTACTGTCATGACCATTAAATAGAAAATTATAAGTCCACAAAGTTTTGCCGCAGACTTTGACCGTTCTTCTGATTCCAGAGCATCATATTCTTGTTTAGAGAAGGCACAAGGGGAACTGCAAGATAGCCGTGGTGCAACAGGAAGGATAATGGGTTCTTCCGATGCAGTGACCATCTCAATATCCTTGTGGCTCTCTGATTGCAAAATGGGGATTTCCTCATGCTCCATCTGCTTGGGGGTTCACAAAAAAAAAAAAAAAAGGTCTAGTGAGTGCTTCAAAGCCCAAAATTAAGCCTACATTTTCAGAATACACCAGAGTAGAAACCAACAATGGCCAAATATTGTCGGAACCTAATCAAGAAACTTGAAATCAAAGTATAACGGACTGAAAATTACATCACGTAAAGGTAGTGGAACAATCAAAGTTTGTAATGGAAAAAATTCACATTTTCTGAAAACTTCAACCATAACCAATGTTGACCACACAGCACACAGGAGTTAGCAAAGTAAAACTAAGAACCTATTCAACCTACCTTGGATGATTAAATTCAAACACTGTAATAGCATAGCAAGGTGAAAGAATAAGATTTTTGACTCTCTGAGATACATAATGAGCCAAACAATCATAATTTAAAAATCCAAAAATCACCATTTTCTGATCACAAACTAAATCAAGCCTTTACATATGACACATTGTAGATTTAGGATTCTCCCATCTTCTCAAAATCTCCTTCAGATGAATCCTCTCACCATTTTATTTACCTCTGTCTTCATTCTAAAGCTTGTCCTCTTGTTCACACAATTAATTCCACGACAATGGTATGGATGCCCCAACTGAGTTAAAATCATCCAATAAAAGTGATAGCTTTGCTTCTCATAGAAGGCATTTCTGGCTTTCAAAGCAGTGGGAATACACCACAAGAAAATCTTAAAAGGATCAAACTTGACTTGCTGAACAATATGATTTTGAATACATTATATGCGACACAAATAATCAGCCTCATACTAGCATAAACAGCCGATTGAATTGAAAACCAATATATTCAGCCGAATTACTCTGTTCAGCTTCAATATATATAACCATGTTTAAACACATCAAACATTTGATTCTCTAAAAGCTTAGGATAACTTTTAATCCAAAAATATATAGCTTACCAGTGGTTTAAAAACAACCTGCATATGCATAAACCATAATTACAAGAACAGCCATGTAATTTTATTGCCCTTCTTCTAACATCAAATTTAGCAGGCATCATAGTACTGCAAAATTTCCCTAACAAGCAATTTGCATAATGTCGAAACGGCCATAATAATTTCATTTCTGTTGACAACTAAATAGGCAAAGATGATCAAGCCTTTTTTTTTTGGCGAGTACCATAAATCCATCACATAACATCTAAAAAAAAAAAAAAGGTCTGAGAATACCTAATCCGATCATCAATAGTGGCTCAAAATGGCCACAATGAAATTTCATTTCATTTCTTTGACCTCAAAAATTGGCATACATGATAAAAGCATCGATTTTGCGAAACCAACAATTAAAATACCCCAAACCCAATTCAAATGATGTGAAAAGAAATCTAAAATTGCACAAAAGGATAGAGAAAAGTGAAGATTGATGATGGTGTTTATACCTGTGAACTGTAATGGAGCTCAGAAATTCAAATTTTGAACTTTGAATCTAATGAATTCAGAAGCCTGAAAAGATAGAAAATGATCTGCTAAAAGCTTCCAATGATGGAAACACAGATCACAATTGGCGTGCTTTCCTTATTTCTTCAAAAAAATTGCTTCATCTTTTCCTTTATAAAGATGGCCATAGAGGCCGGCACCCGCCGCATGGTTTAAGCGTTAACACCCAATTTCGTTGTTTGAGTTTCAGTGGTTTGCCCGTGCAATGCACGGATTCATATTAATGCAAATTTCATGAATTAAGTTTCTAATTAAGGAGAATTAGAGATATCCATTATCTTTTTTAATAAAAAAAAACAATGGAAAAATGCATTGCACATAATTTTAACATTAGCTGGCTATATTTAAAAAAAAAGTAATATTTAATTTTTATATTTTTTAAATTATTCATATTAGATTCAATTTAGATGAAATTAACGAAATTAACAAAATTAAAATATACGACTTATTAATGACCATAAAAACAATTTAAAATGTCAACTCCACTAAAATATAAAAAAATAAAGATATATATAATTATTTCAAACATTTAAAAGGTTATAAATTGGTAATTTTTTTTTAATTTTTTGCATTTAAATGTTTATATAGTCCGTTTTAATTTTTTTTTTAAAGTGTGGCACTTTTAAACCATAGCATAGTCAGACTAATCCTCATTTGAGGTACTGTCAAGCGTAATTATGGAAATCTCTTTCAACGAAATTTATTGCATCCAAAAAAATTCGAACTCGAAATCACTTATTTAAGCGATAGAGTACTTTTTACTCAGGTCAACTTATATTGATTTATTTTAAATTGATGTTATATAAAACTTTCTTTATAAAAATTGAAAATTTAAATTTAATCTAATTTGAATGATTTAAAAAGTACGGAAATTTAGTATTAATTTTTAAGAATACTTAGCAAAATGAAAGCCATTTTAAACTTTTTAGATAATTATGCTCATTTTATAATTATAATCTCATCCTATAAAACTAAAACCTAGACTCCCATTCCCATTGAGTCAGTTCATTCATAATTACGTGAAAACTAATAGAAAAATCAAAATTTTGTTCAAAATATTAAATTTTCAATTTTTATCCAATACTCAATATAATTTAGATTTAATGATGAATTCTGTAATTTTTAATAATTAAGTTGTATCACTTGAAAAATCAAAGTTTTATTCAAAATATAAAATTTTCATTTTTTATTTAATATCTAATATAATTTAAAAGTAATATAAATTCTATTATTTTTAATAATTTTTTAGAAGAGAGATATAATGTCTAATAACAATTATAAATTTTTTTAAAAATAAAATTCGAAATATTTCAAACTTTTAATCGAATATTAACCAATAATTTAACTCTTGCATTTTGTTTAAACTTTAAAGTTTGTTAATTAATGAATGTTGAATGCAAATGTTAAATTAAAAAATTATTTTCAAAAGTTATAAAATTAATATGTTTATCTATTTTATACGTTTCTCCATAGCATAAAGACATACTTTATAGTTTTGTTCGTCCTCATGGATTTTTTTAAATTAACCACACTTCCAAAATTGCTTTAAAAAAAGAGAAAAGAAAAAGGTCCCACTTGTCCACTTACCGATATTTTATTATTATTATTATTATTTTGAGATATAAAATTTATAAGCATTTGGAGGTTTTGCCTCATGAATTTCTTTTTCTTTTTGCTTCTACCAAATTAAGTAATTTAATTTATTATATTTTTATATTTTAATTTTATATTTGTATACATACTAATGAAAAATTAGAGGATAAATTACTATATCCATCAATTAATTTATCCAAAAATAACCTCTTACAATCCGTTTATTCCATTACATTCAAGAATTTTTTTGCATTAATTTTGAAAATGCAAAATTATTTAAACAATTTATAATAGTTAAAACTTTTTAAATATAATGAAAAATATTTTTGAGAATAAAAGTAAATTTCTTACTAATTCATTAAAATGTCAATTTTTTAATAAAATATTAAATTTTATATAAAATAAATTAATTATTCTTTTTTGTAACTAAATAACCCACCAACTCAATTCAAAATGGGAAGAAAAGTAAGAAAGTGAGAGCTCAGAAAGAAGCCTGTTGAAGAAAAATAAATAAATAAATAAATAAGAGCGCAGAGGAAGAAAGCTAAAGAAGCAATAACCTTGCTGTTCTCATTGTTGAAAATCTCGGGTCTTTGATTTTCTTTAGCATAGAAATTGAGCAAGATTTGCTGAGATCGGTTTTTGATGGCTCAACAAGGGCAGGCATCCATGGAGCCTGCCGTTTTAGATGATATAATCAGTCGTTTATTGGATTTTAGGCAAACTAGGGCAGCCAAACAGCAACAAGTTCAGCTAACTGAGAACGAGATCCGCCAACTGTGTGCTGTTTCTAGAAAAATCTTTCTTCAACAGCCTAATCTTCTCGAACTTGAAGCTCCCATCAAGATCTGCGGTATTTGTTTTTCTATTTCTGTTTTTTCCGTTTCATGAGAAATTTTAATCTTTATTTGCTTTTTCTGGTCGGGGTTTCTTTTGGTTCTATGGAGATTTGCGGTTTTGGGTTTCGTTATGCATTATGTTGCATTCTCTTGTTTCTGCTGGTTCAAGCTGAAATTTTTGTGGTTACTCTGATAGAAGTTTGCTTAGTGTGGATTGAAAATCAATTTTTGTTTTTAATGGGTTGTTTGGAATTGTGAGCAATTTGTTGAATCTGGAAAAAGTTTGGGTAAGTCATGTTATTTAGATGAAAATTCAGAACTGTTTACCTTGCAACAATTGATGTAAACAGTGGTAGCTGGTGGGTTGAAGGATTAGTTATTAGATCCTTGGTTTTCATGGTGCTAAAACTTTAAAAGCTTGATTAACGTTGGATGTAAAGATGTGTAGTCTGAGACTGCAATGCCTTAACGGATTGATGGCCTGTTCTACCTATCAAGGTGTTATTTTACTTGTGACTTGGTCTAAAATGAAAATTATTTTAGAGAAAATCATGCAGAATGGGATTTGGTGCATAAAAACGGGGTTTTGAACAAAATAAGGGGTAAACAATCCTTCTTCAATGCCACCTTAGGAATTGGCTTAAAAAGGCTGGTGCTTTGTTATCTCTGAGGTTTTCTTTTTGCATTGTGTTTGCTTTGCTTCTTGTGCTGGAATATACTCCATTTAAGGTCAAGCTTTATTAGATTTATCCTAAAATGATTGCATGATGGGTGTGAACTAGTATGGTTCAGATGAGTTCTCTTACTATAATCTTGGTAGGTTTAGTTAGTCGCAAACCACCTCATGTGTTCTGTTACATATGGCTGTTATATGCTGAATATTTATTAGATTCATAGTTTATATTTTTCTTGGCTAAAAACTATCATATATATCCATGTCCATCCCTAATTGTTTGGTTGAATTTTTGTTCGTGTAATCCGTTGTAACATGATGCATTGGTGATTCACACATATGGAATTCTCAGTCATCTTTGCATAGACTACGATGTATGACTGCACCGGCCAATTTAGTTCAATGTTTGACATCTTGCTGGTTGGACAAGCTGATTTAAAGTGTTCACGCTGAAAATATATGTGAAGTGAGCTGGCTCCCTGGTGGATATGTATACTATGTTTAGCATGCTTCTGCAACTAGCTTGAAGTTTTATTCTGTCTTGGTAGTGTAACCGTGGTCCTAGAAGATCTCTTTCCTATCAATATGTCATGCTGACCTTGTGATTGAAGCTTATTCACTTTTAAATGGTCTTTAATACAGCAATAGGATAGAAACAGAAGCAGGAGCATGACATAAAAGCACATTGGGTGTGTGTTCAGGGAATTTGTTTATATAAACTTTTTAGAAGCCTGACTAAATTTTAGTATCAGTCAGTGTCATCAGCATAGATTGCTGGCTGTAAAACCACATTAACACATTAGATGTGGTAGGATCCACAGCATAAAGCTGAAGATTTCAATTGACAGGATAAGCACAATGGTAGAATATGCTGCCTCTAAAATTGTCGAAACATTTTCCCATAGGTTTTGGAAGAGAGGAGGTTGGACAATGGAGATTCCTGTGAGGAAGGAAATTTCTGGTAATCGTTGGTGCTGAGTCATTTATCTCACGTTTTTTGTTCTTTTATGGTTCCCTTATCTGATATTCTGTTCTAAGAGCCTCTAAAGTTGTTCTTTAAGAGTAGTTCCTGAATAGATTTTCAGGGCTTTATTAAAATATGGTTGCTTCAAGTTTTAAGGTCTGATTGTATTGATAATGCATTCTTAGCTAAACCAAGGAATTGTTTGGTTTTGTTTCTAATTGAAACAATCTTAATAATTGCGAGTTGCTTGATTATTTAACTGCAGTGCACTTCACACTATTCTTTTTTAGAATTCTTATTTGAGGTGTTTTTTCACTAACCCTTACTATTATGTTACCGATGATTTCCAGGTGACATCCATGGGCAGTATTCTGATCTTTTGAGACTGTTCGAGTATGGGGGTTTTCCTCCTGATGCTAATTATTTATTCCTAGGTGACTATGTAGACCGTGGCAAGCAAAGTTTGGAAACAATATGCCTTTTGCTTGCCTACAAAATCAAGTATCCTGAGAATTTCTTTCTTTTAAGGGGAAACCATGAATCTGCATCTATTAATCGAATTTATGGATTCTATGATGAATGCAAACGACGGTTCAATGTGAGACTTTGGAAAATTTTTACTGATTGTTTCAATTGTCTTCCTGTTGCTGCTCTTATAGACGACAAAATATTGTGCATGCATGGAGGGCTTTCCCCTGATTTAACAAGTTTGGATCAAATTAGAAACATATGCCGTCCAACTGATGTTCCAGATTCTGGTTTGCTTTGTGATTTACTTTGGTCTGATCCTAGTAGGGATGTTAAAGGATGGGGAATGAATGATCGAGGGGTCTCATACACCTTTGGGCCAGATAAGGTGTCGGAATTCTTAACAAATAATGATATGGACCTTGTTTGTCGTGCCCATCAGGTTATTGAAGTTCACATCTTGTATCAGTCTTGTACTTATACGATTCTTTTGTTACTTCTCTTTAGCTTCTCTTTTTGCCCCCCTTTTTTTGTATTATTTTTCAGGTTGTTGAGGATGGATATGAATTCTTTGCGGACAGGCAGCTTGTAACAATATTTTCTGCTCCGAACTATTGCGGGGAGTTTGATAATGCTGGTGCGATGATGAGTGTTGATGAAACCTTAATGTGCTCTTTCCAAATACTTAAGCCTGCTGAGAGAAAGGCCAAATTCGTGTGAAAAGGAATGTGACATCCATTTTCCTGCTCGCAATTGTTAGCGTAAGTTTCATGATATGAATTTTTCCTTATTTACTTGGTGCTAATTTATGACTAGTGATGGGAATCCATAATTTATGTTGCGTCATTACATTTTACCTTGTAACTTACCGCTCTACTCAGTAGTTTCCTGTCTTTATTGCTATGCCTCAGAGAAGTAACCCAATTCAACATTAAGTTAAACTTTATCTTAATTGCCGGATGTAGATTGATTTTAAATTACCAAAATAGATAGGAAGTCGGAACACAAGTAAAATGCATTCAAACCTTAATACCCTTAATCTAATGATTCAAGATCCAAACTGAATTGGAAGCTGCACAAATGAACAACCTTCTTGCTTGGGAGAGACAATTAAACAGAATGAAAATTTTGCCAATTCAGTTTGCATTCTCTGCATTGTTTTTTAATTGTTGATTTAATCACCATAAAAAGCTTTGCAAGGGAAACGAGAACAAAGAACATGAATTAAATCCATGGTGTGACTCATGAAGTAAACACTATCATGAGAGGGTGATCGTTAATCTTGGAATGCAATTAATATTGCTTTCTTCAATTTGCATGTTTAGATATCAGCTTTCGTTACTTATGTCTGAAAGAGCATATATCTACAATGTTTTATCAGTCAGCTGTTTATGGTTGTCTGCTTTTTCCAATGACATGACTCAGATCTGTTTGCAACAGTACTCCCTGATATTTCTTCTCTATGTTAGATCAATTTGGTGTTCTGATTTCTAATCTGTAGGTACCATCCTGGCGGAACTTAATTCAATCGCATTTGAAGATGAAATCCTGGCACTAAATCACCAAGTTTGATGTGTTTCAAATGCGATGACATCTACCATCTACCCTGTTGAATGCTGCAGGTGTTTGTTTTGAGGAAAACAATCCTAACTCTAGCTCGGAGCGAACTGCTCTTAATTCAGTGGCAAAGGCCAGAAGTTTCATTTTTCTTTTTCAAGTTTTATCAAGGAAATTATGTTGCCGGTGTAAATACATTTTTGCTGTAAATTACTGCATTTGTACACCACTTGAAGTTGTCTTATTATACAGTTTTTTTTTTTATTCTTGTCATTTTCTGTCTTCAAATCCTTTTAGTTAATTTTGTGCACAACCAATAATCAAAATTTAGTGCCAAGATAAGAGAGCTTTTCTCAGAATATTGCACCAGTTATTGGTTAAAGATACACGTGCATTGCATGCTGAATACGTGCCATTTACCCCGATAAACTGCGTCTCCAGATATATTCTTTAAAGAAAAGGTCAGTTCTCCTGACGTAATATCAAGCTTCGCATGTGAACTAAGCCCCTAGTTTACTCTGCACTTTTGAGTTCTCACCAGCAAGTATGGCAATTAGTGAACGTGGAAGCAGAGAGCATACCTGAAACTGCTTGTTGGGTTGCCAATTCATGTGCCTAAACCCAAAAACACTGAAGCTCAGGTGAATTACTGGGTGCTCAGGGCTATATAAAGTCAATAGTTTGATCACTCTCTTACTCTTGTGTGCTGTGTGCTCTTCACCTTTAGTTCAACTTCACTAGGCTAAAATGAAGACGCTTAATAAGTTTTGTGTTCTTCTACTGGTGTTTGTTGCTTTTGGTAGTGGTAATATTCATTCATTTGCCACCATTACCAGAGCTTTTCCTAATGGCGAGAAGCTTGTGAAGGAACTTAAATTTGTTGATATACTAGGACATGGTTGTAGCAGTCCACAGCATAGGCAGCCAACACCTCAAAACTCACCCTCCCATGGATATCTGCCTCCTGCACAAACGCCACCATCTTTACAATGTCCGCCGCCTGTTCAAATGCCTGCTCGTGGTTATACCCCACCTCCTCATGGGTATACTCCGCCTTCTCAACGTCCACCACCCATCCAAACTATGCCTTCTCATGGGTATACGGTGCCTTCTCAACGTCCACCACCCATCCAACAGCCTCCTCCTTGTGGTTATACTCCACCACCCGTCCAAACTCCGCCCTCTCATGGATATACGCCTCCTTCTCAACGTCCACCATCCATCCAACCGCCTCCTCCTCATGGTTATACTCCACCACCCGTCCAAACTCCACCCTCTCATGGGTATACGCCACCTCAACATCCACCAGCCGCCCAACTGCATCCTCCTTGTGGTTATACTCCACCACCCGTCCAAACTCCGCCTTATCAATGTCCACCACCCGTCCAATCCAAAGACCTCCTCCTCATGGATATACACCACCCACCCAAAGGCCCCCTTCTCATAAGCCACCATCCGCCCAAAGACCCCCTTCTCAGGGGCATAAACCACCTCATTATCAGCATCCACCACCAATCGAAACACCTCCTTCTCATGGGTATACACCACCATTTTCTCAACGTCCACCTTCAACCCAAACTTCTCCTTATGGGTACATACCACCAACCCAAAGGCCACCTTCTCATAAGCATAGGCCACCACCCGCTCAGAGACCCCCTTCTAATGGGTATAAACCACCCCATTCTCAATATCCACCACCTTCTCAGGTTTGTACACCACTTACTCAAAGGCCTTCTTATGGCTACCAACCTCTACCACCAACATAATATAGGCTTTATCCACCATCAAAGCGCACATTTCAACCTTTGCCATGGATGTCCCAAGTCTTATCAAATAAGTTAAAGCATTTTGCTTTGCCCCTTTTAATTGTACTTTCATTAAGAAACAATTATATATAAGAACATGGTCCATGAAGTGTTCCTTAAAGCGCACATTTCAACCTTTGCCATGAATGTCCAAATCTTAGCAAATAAGTTGAAGCATTCTGCTCTGCCCTTTTAACTGTACTTTCATTAAAAAACAACTATACATAAGACCATAGTCCATGAAGTGTTCCTCTATGTATTTTCTCTACATCAACTATATATAATTAAGTGTTCGTTTAAGTAACTTTCATTAACACTCATTCAAAAACTAAGCTTTAAGTAACCAAAAAGAATGTCATAGGCCACCACCCGCTCAGAGACCCCCTTCTAATGGGTATAAACCACCCCATTCTCAATATCCACCACCTTCTCAGGTTTGTACACCACTTACTCAAAGGCCTTCTTATGGCTACCAACCTCTACCACCAACATAATATAGGCTTTATCCACCATCAAAGCGCACATTTCAACCTTTGCCATGGATGTCCCAAGTCTTATCAAATAAGTTAAAGCATTTTGCTTTGCCCCTTTTAATTGTACTTTCATTAAGAAACAATTATATATAAGAACATGGTCCATGAAGTGTTCCTTAAAGCGCACATTTCAACCTTTGCCATGAATGTCCAAATCTTAGCAAATAAGTTGAAGCATTCTGCTCTGCCCTTTTAACTGTACTTTCATTAAAAAACAACTATACATAAGACCATAGTCCATGAAGTGTTCCTCTATGTATTTTCTCTACATCAACTATATATAATTAAGTGTTCGTTTAAGTAACTTTCATTAACACTCATTCAAAAACTAAGCTTTAAGTAACCAAAAAGAATGTCATAGGCCACCACCCGCTCAGAGACCCCCTTCTAATGGGTATAAACCACCCCATTCTCAATATCCACCACCTTCTCAGGTTTGTACACCACTTACTCAAAGGCCTTCTTATGGCTACCAACCTCTACCACCAACATAATATAGGCTTTATCCACCATCAAAGCGCACATTTCAACCTTTGCCATGGATGTCCCAAGTCTTATCAAATAAGTTAAAGCATTTTGCTTTGCCCCTTTTAATTGTACTTTCATTAAGAAACAATTATATATAAGAACATGGTCCATGAAGTGTTCCTTAAAGCGCACATTTCAACCTTTGCCATGAATGTCCAAATCTTAGCAAATAAGTTGAAGCATTCTGCTCTGCCCTTTTAACTGTACTTTCATTAAAAAACAACTATACATAAGACCATAGTCCATGAAGTGTTCCTCTATGTATTTTCTCTACATCAACTATATATAATTAAGTGTTCGTTTAAGTAACTTTCATTAACACTCATTCAAAAACTAAGCTTTAAGTAACCAAAAAGAATGTCAAAAAAAAAAAAAAGTAACCAAAAAGAAAGAAAAACAAATTGTTGCTGCCCAGGATCGAACTGGGGGCCTTCAGTGTGTAAGACTGACGTGATAACCACTACACCACAGCAACTAGATGATAGAATTCGTATAATAAAATTCCTTGAAAATGATTATGAGATTTGCAAGGCTCAAGAATCTTTTTAGCTGAAAATTGGAATACAAATCCACTTCTTTCGAATATGATTTTCTATCTTGCTATTTTGTTACAAAATGGAAAATCTGCTGTTTCGGTCTGGGTTTCTACATTAATTTTCTTAAAAAAGCCCAAGAGAAGCCCAAACTGAGTTGTCAGAAATATTTCGGTTCGGTCCGTAAAAATATATGCATTTCGGTTTGCGGCGACGCGCTTCCCTTTTATTCATCTCTGCTCTCGTTCCCAATTTTCCTGAAGTAGAGAGAGAAGATGTTTTTCCACATAGTCTTAGAGAGGAATATGCAATTGCATCCTCGCTACTTTGGTCGCAACCTCCGCGAGAATCTTGTCTCCAAGCTAATGAAAGATGTTGAGGGTACTTGCAGGTTATATTTGTTTCTGCTAGCTTTATCTTTCAAGTCTCCAAATTTTCATCAATTTTGCATAAGAGTCCAATTTTTTTTACTATTCATCAATTGGGTTTTGAAGATTTAACTAAACCCATCTCTTGAATTGAAGTTTTTCGTTGATCTTGGGCACTGAAACATCGCATGATAGTAGACTGAGTTTTGCTTCTGCTAAAAACTTTAGCTTTTTGAGTATATAAAATTGGAATAGAATGAAAAGTGATTTTGGGCTCTTAGGATTAGTTATTGTGCTTGGTATCAGTAAACAAGTTCACATTTTTTGGGAAAGCTGAGAAGGTGTGAATGGATGATACTCATAATGATACCGCATGAAGTACTATTTTAGGCTTTTGGCAGTGAATAATTGAAAGAATGAGGTTTCTTGGCATAGCTATGTTTAAATTCTGAATCTTTTTTATGCACCTTTAATGAATTTGTCTTAAAGTTATGAATTTTCTTATTCATAAATTTTTGTATTTGGAAGAATCTATATACTTCTAGATTATTATATTACTTTGAGTGCTGCTTGTAAATTTGTGAAGCACAAAGAGGAGTGTGGCTTTTCTATGAAATTCTCTGTGGATTGTTTGTTATTTAATTGATGAAAATTACTTTGCGGGCTAGAATGATTCCAAGTTGTTGGCTTTTCTGTAGTGGTCGGCATGGGTTTGTGGTTGCAATAACAGGCATAGAGAACATTGGCAAAGGGTTGATCCGAGATGGGACAGGATTTGTGACATTTCCAGTGAAATACCAGTGTGTTGTGTTCAGGCCATTCAAGGGAGAGATTTTGGAAGCCGTTGTTACCATGGTGAATAAGGTATCTTTCAGATGACATTATGAAAATGTTTCAGTGGAATGTTATATAGTGTGCAATTCATCATCTTATTCAGAATCTTGGCAGATGGGATTTTTTGCTGAAGCTGGACCAGTACAAATTTTTGTTTCCAACCATGTGAGTTTGCATATACATGCTTGTTTACTTCTAAAGGATCATTAGCTCTTTTTTCCCCTTAAAAGGTTTTTGCTCTTTGCCCTTTGGTTGTTTACAAATATATGAATTACTCAACAAATAATCTTAGCATGTGTTATTTACTGTGTCTTAACCACTTAAATATTGAAGTTATCATTCGGACTACTATTTGGTCTAGTTGTTTGGAGTTTCTCATGGTATATGTCCTTTTTTTTTTTTGCCAATACCTTCTTTTCTGTTTCTGAAGCCACCGAGAATTATTTATTGGTTAAAAAATATAGAAAGAATGCATACTTTCAGCATTTTATTCCTTAGTGGACAGTTTTCTAACATTTCTATTAATATAAAACCTTTAGAAGTCAATATTTTGTGCTTTGTGGAATATGCGGATTATTATATGAGTTGATCAATTTTTTGAAGTTTATGTTTGTTGCAGGGATATTAGAATGCAAAATCAGACCTGTGTGTGAAACAGGAGTTTTGATGCTTAATTTTACATCTTATGCTGTTGATGCTGTATGTTAAGTGATGATACTGACTTTCTTTCCGGATATAAGATTTGTTGTCTTTTCTCATTTCAACTTCATTCATTTTTTGAGCTTAGATCGTTCCTTTTGTCTCCTCTGCATATATGCACTTACACTAAATGTTGTCTACATGTCTGCTACTGATGTGTTAATTTTTCATTCTGTGATGTAGTTAATACCAGATGACATGGAGTTCCAGTCTGGAGATATGCCAAACTATACAACTTCAGATGGATCGGTACATTCTGTTGACTGCATGTATGAATGAGAAATAGTTTTTTGTTTTCTACTTGGAAAACTGAAATTTCTCATTAGTATTTTAAAACAATTTCAGGTTAAAATTCAGAAAGACAGTGAAGTGCGATTGAAGATCATAGGGACTCGAGTTGACGCCACAGAAATTGTATGTGCTGAAAATCTGTTGTTTATTTCTTGATATCTTACCATCTATTTCTTTCGATTTGGCCCTAAGCTAGTATTCCCTTTTCTGGGTCTGTTATTCCAGGATTCAAATTCTTCTGTAACTCTTGGTAGTTTAATCACAGTTCCACGTACATATTGAATAAAGTAGAAAGAAGGAGAACACTATTTTTTATGCAGTCTAACTAGTGTGCTTAAACTATAGTGCAATTTATTTATAAAGCACTTGGTATCATTCCTTATACAATTAGGATTAAGAAATTCTGATTACATAATTGCCCCCTCCAATAATACTACTCTTTCTAGATAGTCTTCTGCTGTGCCTCTCCTTGCAAAGCCCTCCCATGCTTTACCAGGAGCTTTAGTGAATGGTATTCCCTGTTAATAATTGAGTCACAACTTAAGAGTAATTGGGTTATTGTGTTATATAAGGAAACTAATGAAAATCATTTTACATTGGCTGAAATTCAATTTTTTATATTGCTAGTAAGCTATGAAATTTATGAATCATCTTGCTGCTGGTGGTCATCAAGGGTTGGGTTGTGTTTATGTGAAACAAGCCATAGGTATGCACAATTACAGCCTTATTTTTATATGTTTTACTTCATCTATTTCTAGACATTTCCCAGTAGCAAATTAGGCATGCACCAACAGAAAAAGCTCACATATTTCTCCAACTCTTATGCTGGAGTAATTATCTACCATTTTTTGACTTGTACCACTCTTATGCTCTTTTATTTCGGTTGGTATCAATTTGCCTGACTCTTGTGCTATATTGCATTTCTGATGGCGATGTCATTTTAAATAAATGATGTCTAGTGACTTGTGATTTCTTTGAATGTTTGGCCAGTTAGAAAACTTGTCCCTTAATCGGTTGCAATGTTTTTCACGGATGTTTTTCACGATCAAACTAATTATTATTATTTTTAACGAGCAGTTTTGCATTGGTACGATAAAGGATGATTTCCTGGGTGTGATAAACGATCCTGCTACTGCTTAGTGGAGTTGGTGACAAGAGCTCTCACTGCATTGATGTAATCTACTTGTTGTATAGTTTCAAGTAATCAAGAAATGCTTTAAATTGTATTGATAGTTCAATTTTTGGATTCATTGCCAGGCTATTGAAATTAGAAAGGAAAGCAAACTTCCTTTTCAGGCTGGTACCAGTTGGCTGTAACCTTTGGTTTGAATCTTTTCTGATTGTATGTTTTAATTTCTTTTTTTAATGCCTTTTTTGGATGAATAGCTGCCTGATTATTAATTAGGTCCTTAGAATACACCGAAGAACAAACTTACATTCAATTGAAGGAAAAAAAAAATTGCGAGGGCAATAGTTTATCATTTTGGTATCAGGATTTAGTTCAATTGATACTTCTGATAATTGCAGCTGAGAATTACAATGGTAAGTTTTTCAACAGTCTTTATATTGAAGTGTGTCCGATTGCTATCGATCCATTTGATAGCGTATTAATGTGCATGTATCACATGTGTTTGTGTACGGTATCGCAGCTTTTATATTGATAGAAATTCTTCCACTTAAAAGAAAATAAAAAGATATTTTCCAATATGGTAAAAAGTTCATATATTTGGAAAGCAACTTTTAACTTCTTACAGAACAGAAACAATTTCTTTGAATTTAATCTCATCACAAGGGAAAGAACTTATTGTTTTTTTAATAAAAAAGAATATTAACCGTTTTTATAAAATCAGGAAAAAAAATGTCATGAAAATATCTAGGAATTTAGCATAAACAAGCATAATGTAAAACTATGAATGAATCAAAGCATGTGACCTGGAAATATCTTCTAAAAAACAAGAAAATTTTACTGTGAATTTCACATCTCCCAATGACGAATCCAATCTCTCCATATCGTCTAACCCACGATACACAGCATAATTCGTAGTCTGTAGAGCTGCAAACTGAAATTATGAAAACGGAGCTGCAAAAGGTCCGAGCAAACCAATTGAAGGTCTTCTCTGATAAAGTGAAATCCATTCTTTTGATTCTTTTCAATTAGAAGACACCTTAATTTTTACCTCTTTCTAGTTATGTGGGCCTTTCACTCTCCCCACACCACCACTCAGTCGCCGTCCCATCGTATTCACTTACCTCGTACGTCTCTAAAGCCACCGATTTGCTTCGTAAACTTGAACCCCAGCGTCTCCTCCGCCACCAACGCCGCCACAACCAATAATAACCATCTAATTCAATCTTTGTGCAAACAGGGCAACCTAAAACGAGCTCTTAAGCTTCTTTCTCATGAGCTTGAACCAACCCAACACACTTACGAGCTTCTTCTTCTCTCTTGCATCCACCAAAACTCTCTCCTTGATGCTCAATTTGTTCACAGCCATCTTCTTGAAAATGGGTTTGATCAAGATCCTTTCTTGGCCACCAAACTCATCAATGCATATTCGTTTTTTGGGTCAATTGATAATGCACGCAATGTGTTTGATAAAACTCGCAGCAGAACTATTTTTGTTTATAATGCTCTGTTTCGAGCACTTACTCTGGCGGGTCATGGAGAGGAGGTGTTGGGTTTGTATCGTAGGATGAATTCTCTTGGAATCCCCTCTGATAGATTCACTTATACTTACGCGCTTAAAGCTTGTGTGGCATCGGATTGTTTGGTAACATTACTAAACAAGGGGAAGGAGATTCATGCAAATCTTTTGCGACATGGTTATGATGGACGTGTTCATATTATGACTACTTTGATTGATATGTATGCAAGGTTTGGTTGTGTATCATACGCTAGTTGTGTTTTTAATGAAATGCCAGTGAAAAATGTGGTTTCTTGGAGTGCTATGATCGCTTGTTATGCCAAAAATGGGAAGCCTTTTGAGGCTTTGGAGCTTTTCAGGGAAATGATGCTTGAGACCAGAGAAGTATGTCCAAATTCTGTGACAATGGTTAGTGTTCTCCAAGCTTGTGCTGCTCTTGCAGCTTTGGAACAAGGGAGATTGATACACGGGTATATTCTTAGGAGGGGACTTGATAGCATCTTGCCAGTTATTAGTGCACTTATTACAATGTATGCAAGATGCGGTAAACTTGAACTGGGGCAACGTGTATTTGATCAGATGGATAAGCGAGATGTAGTTTCGTGGAATTCGTTAATTTCCAGTTATGGGGTTCATGGATATGGTGAAAAAGCAATCCAAATTTTTAAAGACATGAACCACAGCGGTGTGCTGCCAAGTCCCATATCATTTGTTAGTGTTTTGGGAGGCTTGCAGCCATGCAGCACTTGTTGAGGAGGGGAAGATTTTGTTCGAGTCAATGCATAAAGAGTATGGCATGTATCCTAGTGTGGAGCATTATGCTTGTATGGTTGATCTTCTTGGCCGGGCAAATAGGTTGGGGGGAAGCAGCTAAAGTCATTCAGGATATGCGAATCGAACCAGGGCCTAAGGTTTGGGGTTCCCTACTCGGATCATGTAGGATTCATTGTAATGTTGAACTTGCAGAGATGGCTAGCTCAAGGCTTTTTGAGCTTGAGCCTACAAATGCTGGCAATTATGTACTTCTTTGTGATATTTATGCAGCAGCTGGTATGTGGGATGGGGTGAAAAGAGTGAAAAAGCTGCTGGATGCACGAGGACTGCAAAAAGTACCCGGTCGAAGTTGGATAGAAGTTAAAAGAAAGATTTACTCTTTTGTATCTGCGGATGAGTTTAATCCACAAATTGAGCAGCTCCACGCTTTGTTGATTAAACTGGCAACAGAGATGAAGGAGAAAGGTTATGTGCCACAAACAAAAGTTGTGCTGTATGATCTTGATACAGAGGAAAAAGAGAGAATTGTATTAGGTCACAGTGAGAAACTAGCCGTTGCTTTCGGGTTGATCAATACAAGCCATGGTGAAACCATTCGGATCACCAAAAACTTGAGGTTATGTGAAGACTGCCATTCCTTTACAAAGTTCATTTCAAAGTTCACAAATAAGGAGATTCTGGTTAGAGATGTGAACCGCTTTCACCATTTTCGTGATGGGGTTTGCTCCTGTGGAGATTACTGGTGACCATATGCAGCAACAATTTTTGTTTTAACTTATAGTTTTCTAATAATAATAGGCCAAAATGATGATAAAATAGAGAGAGATTTGTACAGCAGCAAGTACCATGTCCCTTTGCAGTTTTATATTGGACTCGTCTCAACAGAGAAATCTTTCCAGTTCTGTTTTTTTAGCAACCTTCACGTGCATGTTGATATTGACTGTTTCTTGAACCTGAATCATAAAAAAAAAAAAATCAATTGAGGATTCACATAGCCATTCAAGTTATCTTTCAGCATGTACTAGTGCGACACAGAACATATGCTGATTAAGGTAATATTGAAATTATTCCCATTTTGTTTAAAACATTGAATTCTTTGTCATTACTGCAAAGATTCTGTTTATAAAGGGGAATAACTCGTTTGAAATTTAAGAAATTACATAGGGAATTGGATTCTGATGATATATCCAATAATACAGAATGTTCCACTACTTGACATGTCAAATCATGGAGGAATAAATATAACAGAATAAATCACAGTATGCATCCTCTTGATTCAAACAAACTTATTTCCTGTCAAGATTCACACAAATAATATTTGCATTGAAGGATAAAAATGTGAGAGTATGACTACTAGATGGACGGTCAAGATCATCTCCAATAAATGAGTCCACAGGGAGTACTGTGGACAAGATAACACTATTTGATTCTCTCATGTTGGCGGGTAAGGAGGAATCAGCCTCCCTAAACCAAAACCCTTAAACCCCTTACCTCTCTTTCTCTCTATTGCCCTTAAACCCTAAATTTAGCAATCATGCAAAAATTTCCTTTCCAATAGCCCAAACCCATAAAAATCACAACTTTGTCTTGTAATTCTCCATCTCTCTCAATGTTAACTACTATTTCAAGAATGAAGTCTCTAATAATACCACCCCTTTCACCCATGTCAAAGACCACCCCTTTTTCCCCAATCATATCTTTAATATCTAAATCCAATTTTTTTCGATATCCCATTTCTCTCCCTGTTAAAGCTCCTGCTATGGTTTCTGTCTATCCAATTCAACGTCGATGTCTCCAGTCAAAGTCCTTTTCTTCTTCCTCTTCCGGGGAGATTCACGTCATAGTTGGCCCGATGTTTGCTGGGAAAACCACCACCCTCCTCCGCCGTATGCAGTCTGAAAGCGAAGATGGCAGGTCTGCAATATCTTCCTGTTATTTAATTTTTGTTTGGTTGATTTGCACTTTGGGCTAAGGTTAAGATTCAAATTCTTGTCCAAATGTTGAGCATTTTGTTTTCTCTTGTTTATTTTGGTTAGTACAATGGATTGTTGTTATGATTAATGCCAATAATATCAATTGTCATTTCTGTTCCTTCTTGATTGCTTCTAGTTTCATTGCGTGAGAATTTGAGAGTGCTTTGTGTTCGGTTGATGGAATGGGATTATCACCGGCTAGATATTGCCAGCTTTCAGGTTAAAAATGTCCTGCGATTGGATAAAACTTTAAAGGGTCTTTGTTATTCGGGGAGAATGAGTGAAGCTGTCGGGCTTTTATGGCGCATGGGGTCAAAAGTGGACCACAGGACCTATGTCCTTATGTTACAAGAATGTATATTCTGGAAACAGTATAAGAAGGGGAGAAGAATCCATGCACAGATGGTTGTTGTTGGGTATGTTTACAATGAATATTTGAAGATTAAGTTGTTGATATTGTACGCAAAATCTGGGGATTTAAGGGCTGCACATCTGTTGTTTGGTGGATTGATTGATAAAAGCTTGATTTCTTGGAACGCAATGATTGCTGGATATGTACAAAAGGGACTTGAAGAAATAGGTCTTAGTCTTTATTACAAAATGAGACAAAATGGTGTAATACCAGACCAGTATACCTTTGCATCAGTTTTGAGAGCATTTGCTGCATTGGCCATGCTGGAGCATGGCATAAAGGCCCACGGTATCATGATAAAATGCCCTCTAAAAGAAAATGCTGTAGTCAATAGTGCTCTTATAGATATGTACTTCAAGTGCAGCAATCTCTCTGATGGGCATAAGGTCTTTAATATATCATTGGGAAGGAATGTTATTACCTGGACTTCATTAATATCTGGTTATGGCCAGCATGGAAGAGTTACAGAGGTTTTAGAATCATTTAATAGGATGATAGGTGAAGGTGTGAGACCTAATTATGTTACTTTTCTCACAGTCCTCTCTGCTTGTAGTCGTGGTGGTTTGCTTAATGAAGGTTGGGATTATTTTTCATCAATGAAAAGAGATTAATCCAGCCTAGAGGGCAGCATTATGCAGCAATGGTCGATCTTCTAGGTCGTGCTGGGAGATTACAAGAAGCTTATGAGTTTGTTTTGAATGCACCTTGTAAAGAACACTCGGTTATATGGGGTGCTTTGCTCGGGGCTTGTAGGATTCATGGAGATATGGATTTGGCGAACCTTGCTGCAAAAAAATACTTTGAATTGGATCCTGAAAATGCTGGAAAGTATGTGGTCTTGTCCAACACCTATGCTAGTTTTGGGTTTTGGGATAATGTTGCAAAGGTTAGAATTATGATGAGAGATTCAGGGATAATGAAGGAGCCTGCTTATAGCAGAATTGATGTTCAAGGGGAGATACATCGCTTCCTAACGGGTGATAAATCTCACAGAAAATCTGAAGAGATATATAGGACAATTATTAAAATGATGTCCATTCTAAGGGATGCAGGCTATGTTCCTGATATAATTGATGTTTAATTCATGAAGAATATTCATATTCTTCACATTTTAGTTCCAAAATCTCAGCATTGTCTTTAACTGAGCTTCCATTGGATGCCTAAGCTTAGGTTGATAATTTGAGGTAAAGAGGTTTGCGAACTCCCATGTAAGATACTTGTGCATGCTTTTTTTTCCTCCAATATTGAATTAATGCCTTAGTGTATGCCTTTATTTAGCAATAATTTATGTCCGACATATGTTGATATCGTACTGGTACTTGTGTGGCAGAACTCAAAGCTGAATTTCTTCTTTTACCTTGGCATTTTACTAGGCACTTTAAAATTCCATTTTAGTTTTATAACTGTAGTATATGATAATGAGGGATACGTCACATAATCTTGTGAGAGTTTTATTTTGGCTTTAAGCAATTCCTACAAGAGATATTCATGCATATAATTTAAACCAATGCTTCATGTAGAATTTGGAAGATGCATGTTTATTTGTCAAATTATCACCTTATCATGTTATTTTTCATCAATTCTCTACTTTTGCTGGGCAGAAATGTGGCAATCATAAAATCAAACAAGGATACAAGATATGGTTTGGACTCAATAGTGACACATGATGGGGTGAAGTTGCCATGTGTAGCACTAACCGACTTGTCATCATTCAGACAAAAACTCGGCAATGATGCATATGAGCAGGTATCTTGATGCCAAAGTATGATGTTAAGAGTAGTAGTTACTATTACAGATTCATTTTTTTGGGTCTTTAGATCATAATTACTCCAATGCTTAATTTCAAATGATTACTGTTATAAAATTTAATTCGGAGTTGTGTGTCTGGAAAAAAATTTTAAAGGATTAAGTTCGTACGAATATTATGTTTTTATGGAACTGAATTTATGCATTTCTAAACTCTGTTCAAATACTGCAAAAGTCAGAATGACTAATGTTTCATAGAAAGTTACCAGAAAAGTTCTAAATATTGGATGTATTAGAGTATTTTCTTCGTTTTTTCTTGGGTTTGCAATGTTAAATTTGTAAATTCAACTAAATAAAGAAAATTGTCACAGCTAGATGTGATTGGCATTGACGAAGCACAATTTTTTGAAGACCTTTATGATTTCTGCCGTGAAGCTGCTGATCATGATGGAAAAACTGTAGTAGTTGCTGGTCTGGATGGCGACTACTTGAGGTAGGCCTCATACTTATCACTATTAATTTGTGTGTTTTCTGGTTGCTTGTTTCTTGTTTTTGTTCTTTTTTGTTTCTCAGGGATTTTCAGTAAAGGCTTTTTTTTTTTTTAATCATTTGAACTTGTTGAAATTGTTCCATTGAGCCCTTCAAAGGAAGTTTTTTCCATTGATTCCTTGCTTGACATGAAGATGGATAAACATTTTCGGACCAAATGACATGAAATAAAGCATTTAAAAACTAAGAAAAATGCACATCTGATTCTCTAAACTTTTTCAGTTTATTCTATTGGGCCCCTAAAATTCACTATTTTGTTTTAGCCCTAAAGGATAAGCATGTTTTTATATGCCTCACGTGCCAGTAGAGTGTGTGCAATATGTGTTAACCTTTTCCATCAAATAACGGCTCTGGCAGAATAAAATTTAAAGGACAAAAATGCGATTTCAGGAGAAACAAATGCGATTTTATCCAAATTTGTACTCATATAGTGAGTCTTGACAATTTGCTGCTTAACATCACATTACATCATTCTCAAAGTATGCTTTAATGGTGGACTAACTATTGTTGGCAGGAGGAGCTTTGGTTCTGTGCTGGATATAATTCCGCTTGCTGACTCTGTGACTAAACTAACCGCTCGCTGTGAACTCTGCGGAAAACGAGCGTTCTTTACTTTAAGAAAGACAGAGGAATCACAAGTAGAACTCATTGGCGGGGCTGATGTATATATGCCTGTTTGCCGAAATCACTATGTAAGCGGACAAGTAGTCGTTGAGGCTACAAGAATTGTCCTGGAATCTAAGAAGGTCGAGTGTGGCTCTTGTGTGTAGTTCAGCTTCAGCTTCTTTTATACTAGGATGCTTCAGCTCCAGCTTCTCTGTGCAGCAAGTTTTGGTGATTGTAAGTTTCTTCATTTCCCGGTATGCATCAGTACATCTTTTTGCCAAGATTCAGTGCAGGATCCCGAATCAGTTGTATAATCCAATGCATTTAAGCTAAGTAAAATCCATGTTGTAATTGCATATAAACAGTTGGAGATAGTGAGGTATGATTTTTACAGAAGTTGAGTCTATAATTAGTTCATTAAACTCGATTAACTGCTAATTAATTAACTGGTACTCGATTATTCGGTTTCGATCAATTTCCAACAGCTTAGTACTACAAGGCTGGAGGGGAAGGGAATACCAGGCAGACCAGAGTCTGAGAAGAAAAGTGGGAAGTTTCCATGTATTGACAATGTTTTGTCAACAATTCATTTGTAATCTCAACAGTATTCCAAAACCTGTAATGCACAGTAGACGGATATATGGAGCGGGCCAAAATAGATATCCGAATGGGTAGCCCAAGCCCATATTTAGATCCTACTTGGTATAAATAGCCTAGATTGTTTTTTTTTTTTTCCAACGCTGGTTAGATATGTGGTAAAATATCTTTTTATACTGAGTACTTTTGAAAAAATTGAAAAGAAAACAGAAAGTGCATGTTATTGTCTTTGACCATATGTATTTCACATTGAATTTCTGAATTCTTACTCATTATTATTAAGCTGTCTAAACTTTTATTTTTTGGAAATTAAGCGTTTATTTTGTTGAAATAAATGTTTTGTTGACTAGATAAAAAATAATAATAATAATAATAACTAATGGCTTAAATGAGACAAAGTAAAATTAAGGGGGTTTAATTTAAATAAATGAGAATTGCAAGCCAAATAGACAAAATCTGTATAGTACAAAGACGAAATAATAAATTATTAAAAAAGAAAAGAAAATAAAGAAAAACTTTTTGCATGGTATCTAAATGGCATATTCATCAGAATAAGAACAAATTAAATGTTGGTTGTTAACCCTACACCCTCCTGCTTAACGAGAATGATCTCTAAACTAATCAGAATTACCAATATATAAGGTATATTATAATAGACCTGACAAAATTGATCCAAACCCATGGATCGATTCAAATTTATTCAAAAAATTGACTCAAATCCAATCCAATCTACATAAATATTCATTGGATTAACCCAAAATTGATCCATTTTATTTTTCAACCCAATCCAATATCCAATGGGTCAATTCAAAATTGATTCATTTCACTTTTCAACTCAATGAGTATTTTCAAGATTCAAAGATCTTGACCTATTGAATATTAACCCAATGAATATTTTATGTGGATTGTTAAAATTTTGATCTTGAATCATTGGGTATTAGCCCAATAAATGAAAGTTATAGTTTGATATTTTTTAATTTATTTAAATTTTATTTATTCGGTTAAAGTAGTATATATATATATATATATATATATATATATATATATATATATATATATATATATATATATATATATATATATATATATATATCATTTTTTCTCTTAAAAAATAAATTGATTTTTTAACATTTATCAGGTATTGACTTTTTTCTTTTTCTAACTTAAATTTATCAGATTTTAATTTGTATTTGTCAATTCACTGTTACCTCATCTAATCTAATCACATATATAAATTACAATTCTAATTCTCAGATCCTTTTTCGTTTCTATTTTTTATTGTTTTGTATGATTATCAAACATCTATTCTCCTTGGAGAAGTAAAATCGAGCTCTCCATTTCTAAACAAGTTCAGATATAGGATTAAAAATGCTAATGATACAGGGATGGGTTCAAACATGGCAAAGAGATGGGCTGTCACAATGAAATAACTTTATTTTTAAAACGACAGAAAACTAGCTTGGGTTTCGTTCTCCGATGCTCTAGAGACAAAAAATGTGAATGTAAGCTAAGATAAAGATTTGGAGAGAGCAACCTAATCGGGATAATTCTCGCGGCGCAAGGGCTCATATTTTTTTATCTTCACGGACCAATGAATGCGCTCCTCTTTCGATCATCCATAGATCAATCCAAATTAACCAACCTCATTTATGATTCAACCCATTAATTATTCATATTTTTTGATCCATTAATGACCCAACTCAAATCCGTCCAACCCATTCATTTGCCACCTCTATCAAATAATGTATAAAAGGCTAAATATATTATATTATTTTCACATTAGATGAAAAAATAATTTTATTTTTTATTTTTTATTTTTTTATATTATATATATTTTATGATGCATCGAAATAATGCTAATCATATATAAACGAATATATGTATAGCTACGTTTTTAAAAATGTGATACAATATGTACATATATATATATATATATATATATATAGTGTATGCATACATGGCCGTTTAATCGTAATTAAAAGTTAATTTTATTTGTGGTTACTTATATTTAGCGATTATAACGGTATAATCACTATACTATAATTTATAATAAAAAAATCATTCAATTTTTATTTTATAATAAAAAAGTCACATTGATCAAAAAATAAAAAATTCGGCCACCAAAATCATTGTAAGCAGCAAGAAGTATATATGTTATAATATTAAAATAATTGACAGCATCAAAATTTATTAAATTTTCGATTTTTTGATCATAGTAATTTTTTATTATAAAATAAAAATTAAACAATTTTTTTATTATAAATTATAATGTAATGAGTATGACAATACAATCCTCAAATCTGAATTATTAAAAATAAAATTAAATCTGCGATTAGATAGGCAGATATGCACGCACTAGAGGACAACTTCGATCCGACAAGTATTATTCAATTGAAAAAGAAATTCAAATTTCTCTATTAAAGATATAAAATAATAATAATAATAATAATAATAATAATAATAATAATAATTTTGGGCAATTAAAATTAATGGGAAAAGAGGGGCCACCAAAAGCAAAATGGCATGGAGTTGAAATATCAAGGCCATAATTAAGGTTTTTAAGGTGCAGTTAAGTGGGTCCCATTGCTTAGCTGTGAATCACCCGATGGTACTGAATTAAAGTTTTCCTTTCCTCTTGATGTGGCCTCCCAAAATCACTCTACCACCCACTGCCAGGCCCAGGGCGCTGCTAAGGTCCGCTGCCGAGTTTACGTCCTCGCAAAATCTAGACCGTTTACATTTGAACGAGAAAACTAAGCCGTGGATGCATATGGGTATAACCAGTTTCAATGTAAAAAACTACTCTTTTTTTTTATATTATTTTTAAATAAAATTTAAATTTTATTTATATATTATTTTTAAATTTTTAATATAATTTAATCTACTTTTTCAATTTATTTTTCTTTTTCAATAAAGTTAAAATAAATTAAATTTAATAATTTAATCTTAATCACATAATTTAATATTAAATTTAAATTTATTTAATATTTAAAAAAAAGATGTCTTAACATTAATCTTTTAATTAATTTCAACATGGATGATCTGCCTTTAACTGAATCAAGTAATATAAACTTAAAATAAATTTTTTTTGTGGAAATTAAAAAAGGAAAAGATATTTTTTTCCCAAGAAAAGAAAACTATTAATATTAATTAGGAGTGTGTATAAACATATTAATCAGTTCATTAATAGTTTTGTTAACTACTATATCAATATTTATTCTGAAAAATCATTAAGCATTAAGCCAATCCATTAATTATTAACTTTTTCTTAACTAGTATTTTGGTTAAAATATAAAAATTAAAATAAAATATAAATATAAATAGATTAGCCATGAGCAATGAATTAACATTTTGGATCGCAACGAAATTAATTTATTATTTAATTTATAAATGAGTATGCTCTATTTATAACCTGACTCATTTGATTCTTAAATTTCATAATAGATTTGGATTAATCTATAAATAGGTCTATTTTATCCATATGAATTGGATCGACTTAACTCATCTGACATATTTAACTTATTTGGCTTGATTATAATTTTTTTTAATTCTAAACTTATTTGTTGCTAAAAAATCACCATAAACTTACCGTTACTAACTTGCAGTGTGAACTTGTGTGTTATACGAGACTAAATTTTTTTAAAAAATAAAAGATTTATCAAATTTTAAATGAAAATTTAAAAAATAATTAGTTAGAATTTTAGAATAATAATATATATCAATTAATACAAATTAATTTACTTTAATTGTGTAAAACTGTCAAAATATATTACTAATGAAAATTCCGTTCAAAAGCTAGTAGTTGTAATTGCTGCTAACTTTTTTGTTTCTCTCAATTCTTGAATTTAGACAATGGTATTAAAGAAGATTTTTCTACTAGATAAAAAAATAATGAATAAATTAATTTAATAGTAAATATTATATGCATGTTAGCTATTACTTCCTTTATTTTTATTATTTTTATTAAGATTAAAAAATAATAAATAAATTTAAATTTAGTATTAAATTGTGTGATTAAAATTAAATTATCAAATCTAATTGGTTTTAACTTTATTGAAAAAGAAAAATATATTGAAAAAAAATATAGTAAAAAATCAAATTAAATTATATTGAAAATTTAAAAATAACAAATAAATAAAATTTAAATTTAATTCAAAAGTAACCGAAGGAGTACAATTTTCAGCCTTTTTTCATGCAAAATAAATAATTATATTTAAAACTCTTTACTTTTTCTCATGCAAAATAAATGATTATAAATGATCAATTTATGTCTGTCTCATATTTGGGAACCTTAACATGAATATAATCTCTAAATGTAACCATACTTATTACTGCAATCCATATTTCATTGATGATTAAGTTGTCCGATTAGTATAATTAATCAACTTAATTTAAAATAAATTAAAATTCTTTGTGTTTTCTGCTATGTGTAATTATATTAATTTTCTTAATATATATTTTATCCAAAATAGTACCTTGAGTAGATGTGGCAAATAGACGGGTTGGATGGATTTGGGTTGGGTCATTAATGGATGGGTCATCAATGGATTGGGTCATTAATGGATCAAAAAATATGAGTCATTAATGGATTTGATCATTAATGGGTTGGGTTGATTTGGGTCGACCCATGAATTTGAATTAATTTTAAATGTTTATTTTTAAAAACATATCCAATCGTAAACGTATTGAAAGTTTTTATTTAATATTTCGTCATGTGAAATTAAATGATTAGAATATACTATACTGCATAACAGTTGATCATTAAAAAGAATAATATTTTGATTATAATTTAATTTTTTAATGCTATTAACTTTCAATACTTATTCTAATAATTGTTATTATTCAAAAAAATAAAATAAAAGAAGAAGAATTGTTATTATGTATATATATAATGGGATCTTTAAATTATTTATTTGAAATACGATTATTTTTTGTATCAATTTTTTCTTTTTTTTTGTCCATTCTTAACATTAAAGTAAATTATTTAAAATATATTTTTCGTATTATGAACTCGCCAATTTTTTTGTATTTTTGACTTTTAAAAGCCTATTTGACCTCAAATTTACTTCAAATTTCAACCCTAGACTCATCTTGACTATTCCTTTCAAATTGTCCAATAAAAAATTTTTAACTTTCGGGTGTTATTTCGGGTCCAAAAAATACTATTCACTGCAGGAAAGTATTATTTAGAGCTGGTCCGGTATTGATGTCATTACATACCCAATGGATCAAGATATTTGAATCTTGAAAACACCTATTGGGTTAATACTCAATGACCCAATGGGTTGAAAAGTGAAATGGATCAATTTTGGATTGTTCCAATGGGTATTGGGTTGGGTTGGGTTGGGTTGAAAAATAAAATAGATCAATTGTGGATTGACCCAATAGGTATTTATATGGATTGGGTTGGATTTGGGTCAAAATTTTTTGGATGAATTTGGGTTGATCCATGGATTTAGGTCAATTTTGCTAGGTCTAACCTTGAGTATGTATTCTTCTGGTGCATTTTCAAAATGTTACTATTTTTTCGCAAATACCCTTTTTTTCTCTGTTATTGGATGCAGTATTACTTTACTCTTTTCATTCTTTTCATTCCATTTTAAGAATTTATTTTTCATTTTATTTTGCTCCATTTTAAATATTTTTTTAGAATTTAGAAAATAAATTTATATATATACCTTTATTGATTATATACTTTATTAAATATTTTTTTCTTATCATTCTCTACTTTTTAATTAAAATTAAATGAAATTTTTTAGAATATAAAAAAATATTTTATCAATAGTTATTTTTTTATATAAAATTAAGATATTTTAATTATTTTCTTAATTTTTATAAAAACTGGGACATAATGACCACGATATAGAGATATCATAGAATAATAAAGTTGGCCAAACTACCCATACCCATTTATATGTAATTTGTCTTATAATTAAAGCAATTGCAAGAACATTTAATCCTACATATTTACTCTCTTTTCACTTAAAAACGATGTCATTTATAATTGATGCACATTTTAATTTCTTAAAAAAAAAAGAAAAAAGAAATCAAAGGGCTTTACAAATTTTTAAAATTGTGAAATATCTTTATAGGGTAATAACCCATAGTATTTTTTAATAATTATTTTAAAAAATTGCATATATTATATTATAATTAAAATTTAAAATTAATTGAAATATATGATTCGAAAATTTAAAAATCTATCAACTATTTTGAGTTCTAACATTAAAAAAATAAAATTTATCCAAAATTTGACATAATATAATTTTAACTTAAAGTAATACAATATAAAAACAGCGATTTGAAATAATTTCGATCAGAATTCATATCATCCAATCTATTTGATAGGCCATTCATTTTGAATATTTTAAATTAAAAAAATATATTATAAATTTTTTATCTAAACTGTGTTTGAAAAGATTTGATAGTTCAGGAAATTAACGTATGTGGCAAATAATCAACATAAGATCATGCTGGATAATAATTTGACTTTGATTTTATTATCATAATATATTAAAAGTAATTTTTAAATATAATTTTATTCAACAACACAATTTTTATTTTAAATATGCATTTTTTTTGGTTAAGGATCTTTATATATAGATTTTTCATAAAATGGACACTTACACTTAGCAAAATACATTAATTACCATTGATAAAATGATACTCTCTCCGTTTTTTTTTATCGGTCATTTTTATTGTTTTTATTAGGATTAAAAAATAATAAATAGACTTAAATTTAGTATTAAATTGTGTTATTAAGATTAAATTATCAAATCTAATTAGTTCTGATTTTATTTAAAAATAAAAATAAATTAAATTATATTAAAAATTTAAAAGTGATATATAAATAAAATTTAAATTTTATTTAAAAATGATATATAAAAAAGAATGAAGAAAGTAATAATTAATAGAAAAAAAATTAATATAATTTTTCATAAATTTCCAGAAGAACATTGCTGACTTGTTTGTCCCTCACCATCTTAACACTCGCTAGCTGTTGTATTTGTATGGACCGGAAAATATGACCTGAGGACCTGCAACTTTAAAAACGCGCAAGCCGACCTTAGATAGTCATAGTCCCCACTCACTTCCATGTCAAACTAAACGACACCTTTTTCTTTATTTTCGATCATAATTTCTACTACTACCCTTCTTTTCCTAAATTAGAGGAATTTTTGTCCAATAATACATTCTTTTTAAATAATAAAATACCTATATATTCATACAAATACAAACTACTTTAATGTTTCTGCAATTTAAGGAAAAAAAAAACCTTTTTTCATTTTTAAGTGTCATTTTCTATTTTTTAAATAGATTAAAATTTTCAAGAATAGAATAGAGGTAAAATATGGTATATCAACGCATATGATTCGTGCGTATTTATATTGTCCGATTGTGCATGCCATCACCTGAATTTTAAAAACAATTAGTACACACAATGCATTGAATGAATGTGTGTGTAGGTATATATATAACCGAACTTTACAACCGGTCTCTCCCAAGCAATCCGATCACTTGGTCATCCTGTTCACTCCAGATCCAAGTTAATACTCAAGCACGAAAGCATTTTTGGAGTTATAGCTGAATAGGAATACTAAGTTACCTAGAGTGAATAAAAATCTTATTTAGGAGATCCAACTAAGTTCACCAATCAACAAAAATGTCTCCCTAAATGGAATTTTTGTTTACGAAATAAATTCATCCTAATTAGGAACTAAATTTTATCTAAGGTATGATTTCATTTTTATAAATAAATATAATATTTCAGGAATTTTTCTGCTTTAGCTAAATTTCTCTAAATTGTTCGTCAAATATTATTCTGATTTGATCATTGAAATTTTTTCTAATTAAAAATTTTATCGAATTTTTTTCAGGTTTTCATACAGTTTTAAAGGAATTTTTTTTATTTGATTTAAAAAATGATCCGATTATCCGAACTGTTATCATGTTAGGGAGAATTTTTTTTAAATGTTTTTTATTTTAAACATATGAAGTGGGCATACAGAAATGAATCAAATCAGCTTTGTGGTCTAAAGGAGTGTGAATGGTTAGAATCCAGGAGGAGATGGGGTTGGTATGTTTAATTAACAAAGTCAATCATCACAAACTACAAAGGGATTGAAGAAATGTGGGACCATCCAACATATCTTTTTCCTTTGTGGGACCATCCAACATATTACCAACAATTGAAACATTTTGTACATGAAATTATTTATTTTATGTCAACTATTTGGCTTTTATAATTAATTAAAACATTATTATTTCATGTTAAATTGATTTCTTTTCTAATATTAATAATTTTAGCTAATTTTATCAGCAATTTAACTGGAAAATATTAGTTTTGCAATTGTAATTAATATTGAATGGATGAAAATTAAATATTAGTCAGCTAAGAAAATCTTTTAATTGAATTTAAGTCACATGATTATCAAGATTATATTTCAGCCAATCACTCTAAATTAACCAAATAATTGCTAATAATAGCAACTTTATATGTCACTTTAGATTTTTTCAAAGGCTAATTATCTTCCCATTTATACTCCATATTCTTTCTCTTAGATCACGAGTCAGAATAACATACTTTTCTTTAGTTCACTAGATAGAATTAAATAAAGATAATATATATTAATTATTTTTAAATATTTGAAAGAGAAGGCTAATTTTTCCCCAGTTTGACTGAATAATTCTAGAAAATAATAAAAACAATATCCTCAAGGGAAGAATAGAATTTGTAAATATTCTTTTTTATTAAGTGGTAATATAGTGTGAAAAAAATAAGAAAAATTAGTAATTCAATATGTTCATACATGTAATATATGCATATTTAAACTATTTTTTTTTTGTATCTAGTGATAATTCAGTGTAAAAAATGGAAAAAAAAAAGATAAATCAATGAGTGTGTACATGTAATACGGGCGCATTTAAATTAAATACGCTTGTGCTGTATTTTATTATTTATTGAATTCAACTTGAATATAAAAAATATTTAAATATATTTAAACCATCAACCGCCTAAATATGAGTGTATTGTATCTCAATTATTTTTATTGAATTCAAATTTAAATATATTTAAAAATATAGTTTGAAAACTGAATTGATTTTATATATATATATATATATAATAGTACACTATTTTATGAAAATCTAATAGAAATACCATTGTCTTCTTCAATATACATCTAAACTATAATTAACAATAAAAAAAATTCAAAAATTATAACAATTAAAAAAAAAAAGAATCAAGATTCAAGAGTGTAGAATCTGATCTTTAAAAACCAGAACTTAATATTCTGAAAGATTTAAGGAAAAATTAAAAAAAAAAAATTATAAATTTCTAATCCATTGCATTAGGACCAGCACAAGCCTTCAACTCAGGGCTCCAAATCCACTGAACCAAAAACTTTCTTCCTCTTTTGCCATTCATATTAAAACTCCTCCCTTGCCCATCTCTCATTACTTGCCCAATGTATCCGCCGCCGCCGCCGGTACCGTACAATCCTTCACACAAATCTCCGATCTCAGTCGGCGCCGTTGGATCTTCACCTGCATACCAAGCATTCACAAGTGGGTTTGACGAAAGCTCAGCAAGTTCATGCCCAATCACACTGATCATCCCATCAACACCCACATCTCCATTTGGTGCCTTCAGAGCTCCTGGTCCACCGCCACCCATGTAACCCGGGACTGCAAATGGGTATGCACAGACATCAGGGCATTGTTTCCCTGAATTCCCAACCCATGCGTATGGTAATGTGTAACCTACCATTGATGGGAATGTGAAATAATGAAATCCACAAACTGCTCGACAGAAGTCTTGAACCGAAACATCTTGAGCTGTGAGAATTAAGTAGATCCCATTCTTGTGATCCACTGGAAAAGGAGCGGATTTGACGGCGTTAGCTATCACCTGCTGGACAGAAAGACGGGTGAGCTGGTTCCCATAGGAGTAGGCTTTGTCGTCGTACTCGCCGGCGATGAGGATAGAACGGGAGACATTGGCACCGGTTTGATCTGTGTAGAGAGAGACAGTGCGCCACCAATCGGAAACAGATGGCTTAGGGGCTTTAGTGGAAGGAGAAATGGAATTGATGAAATCTTTGATGAGGAGCTTATGGGAATTAGGCCAACGGCCGTACCAGATTAGGTAGATGTTGATTGGGGAAGAAGAGAGGACAGGACCCATGTGATAACGGAGATTGACCAAGTTTGAAGAACCCTCAAATTTCTTGGAGGAGGAGAGGGTTCTTGGTGGGAGCTTTGGGTTTATTATGTCTGGTTTTGTGGTTAAAGTTTGCATCTTTGGATTTGAAGAAGCATAGACGTGGATTTCAGAGCTCAAAAATAACAAGCAGAAGCCAAGAAGCACAAAGAAAAAATGCGGGTGTGCCATTTTGGTGGCGGTGGCTGTGGTGGTGGTGGTGGAGGTGGAGGAAGAGATGTGGGAAGAGATGGTGTTGGAGGAGGTATATAAAGAGAAAGATAAGGTAAAGGGAAAATGAAGCAAATGGGAGGGAAATGGGCTGGAGACAGCTGCAAGCTGTGGGCACACTTCACTTTTGAGTTTTGATTGTATTTGTTGGGGATTTTTTTGTCTTCTTTTTTCTTTTTGTGGGAAAATAGGAAATCGACTTTAGTTAAAAATTTCTATCATTAATTCTAACTGGAAGAGTTGGTAAGCCTAATCTGAAGTGGGGTTATGTGAGTCAATAATTCATATCCTACTTTTAAGAGTTTTGGTTAATAATTACATCTGATTTGTAAAAATGCACATAAATATCTTGCCTTCATGGAAGATTAAATATCTTGCTTTCATAACTCTTTAAGAAAGTGGCACCTGTAGCAATCTGATCCTTGTGGGACTTTGCCTCTTCTCCATAAATTAATGCACTGGCAATGCTTTGAATTTTATCAAATCCAAGAAAGTTGCAGAATGGTCATCACAAAGTGGCAAATTATTCTTTGCAGATGATGAACAAATAGCTGTATCCAACTACTTTATACTGATAAATGTGGGGTTGTAGGCAGTTCTAACATTATGTTTTTAGTAGGTGAATCAACATTTCAACAAAACAGAACCTGCTCAAGATTCCTCCAAAACTTCTTTCTACTCTCAATACCTCAACAATGTAAAAATACAAAGAATTGTAATAATACTAGTTAAACAAAGAAGAGAAATATAGTATCGAAGATCGCCACACCACATCTTCACAGCGCAGTCACTGAGCCGTCTTGCTTCATTTTGATGAGTTTGTTCTCGATATTCCTCAGCACTGGCTTGTAGCTGCAATGACAAATGAATCAACTAAATTTGTAGCTGTAATTTCTAAAAATCCTTTTACCATCAAATTTAATTCTAATGATATAATGCCTGAGACAAGGATGGAGTGAAAGAGAATTAGAAGAACTTACAGGCGTAAAAGACCAGTATATGCTTGTGTGGCTTCTTGGAGTTTTGCTGATAGCTGCAGGACCTCTGCCGACAATGCTTCTGCTCTGTTTTGTTCTTTTGCAAGTTCACCCTACAGAGAAAACAAAAACACAAATTTGATTGTCTAAAAGTCAGTGTATGGAAGTATGATGTAAAGATGAGTTGCTTCATATTGCAAATGATGAAGGTAAGCAATGACCCTTGGAAATTAGTTTAGTAATAAACATCCTTCCTCTAGCCACTAACCTTGAGGGAAAAGACTTCAGTTGTGTATGTCTGTGAACCATTCTCATTCAACAAATTGCTATTTTTTGCTGATGATCTTCCTAGGATCTCCCTGTAACTTGAAGAAACCATATTAGCCTGTTCAACCCTCATCTTTGTTAGAACGGCACGCAGGTCTTCGTTTTGCTTAATACAGTCTTTCAACTGCAGATGTTACAAGTTTAATCAAATTATTTATCTCAAGAAACCAAATCCAGCAGAAGATTGGAAATGCTAAAAAAATAGTGTCAATACCTTTCAAAAAGATTCAATAAATAAAAGTATATTTCCTAGGTACAGAATAAAGCAATGCAAGTAAGATTAAAGCTAATATCAACAGCCAATTTGACAAATCGAGAGACTGCTTCATGCATCAACAATCATATGCAACCAGGAAAACCAATATTACAAATTCATTTCTTTTTTCCTAATGATCCACTGATGTGATTGGCATCCTATCATCAACATAAAAGGTGGTCCACTGATGTGACCGGTATTCTTTCAATAATTTAAGAGAACGGAGAGATGCTTCTTTTCTTCTTTTTTTTTTTCAATTTTAACAGATAACAGAGAGATCCTTTTAGTAAACCTGGTTGCAGGTACTTAATTCGGTCACATGGCCAAGGATAAGTCATTTTGGAAACATTTTTTGCATATCACTATAGTTTCAGTAAAAGATTTCCATTAAATTTTCTAGTTTATTTTTTCCAATCAACTATATCTCACATTTCCACTATTAGCTTCAGCTAGGCCAATTTATTTGAAATACCATTATGTTAACAGTAGTGTGAAAATGGGGCATAGAGACAGACATCCTTGCATACTAAGAATACAAAACAATCATTGAACCAATTTCACTTAGATTCTTATAAATTACCTGGTTCTCCCACTGTTTGGCAATGCTTACTGCCTCTTCATAAGAAGAAGAGATATTAGAGTTTTCCTCAAATAGCTTCTCTATCTCTGAAGATTGGGAATCAATCTGTGCAGAAAATTATCAAGCAAGGTCATATTAAGACGGACAGCTTAACCTAAATCCCATTTCTAATACTAAAAGAATAAAATGCACGTAAAGACTGCACCTCCTTTAAAAGCTTCTGTCTACTGCTCTCCAATCTTTCAACTGCTACAGCCATATCATGCAACTGCTTCTCAAGTTTCTCTTTTTCTTCCTGCGAAGTAAGTAACATAAATCAATACTTTTCCAAAATCTTGCCCCAATATAACATTAATCCTTCACACAAGGGAGAACGAATGGTTTCTGGAAATAATACTTATGAAAATGAAGACACTAAAAAGACACCTTCATTATAGTAGAAAGGCCATCAATGTGCCAAGGATTCACAAACAAGCATCAAAACTAATGGCAATAACAACCACATTCTCTTACCATTGAAAATGCCTTTGGGGACACCTTTTCAGATATTTCTTCTGCAATACACAAAGAAGAGAAAGTAACTTAAATAAAAACAAAACAGAACCCATAAAGGCAATAGAAGATAGCCAGCAGACGATTCTCTGTGCTGATAAACATAGAAGGATCACGAATGCCTTAAAGGCTGCTAGGGATGGTTTCAATAGATATGTACCAGGAGGTCTTCTAGATGTTTCTACAAGTTTCTCCTCCAACTTCTGCTTTTCAGACAGAAGGGCAGAAACCTGAGCTTGCTCCTCGGCCAATCTTTGTCTTTCTTGTTGCCTCAATATAGACTCTTGCTGCGAGTTTTGAAGCACCATAAGAAATCCATGAGAGAGAGGGGGAAAAAAAAAAGAAAAGAAGAAGAAGAAAAAGAAGGAGAAGGAAGATAACCTGCAACTCAGACCTAAGATTAGCTACTTCCTTCTCCAAAATTTGTACTTGATCCAGTGAAATACCAACAGAGGTTATTCCACCAAGTGGATTGGTCATTGCCTGTTGCTGCATCAAGTTTAATTCTGATCTCAAGGCTGCTGCATCTTCCTCGGCCTATTGCAAGAATATTAGTGAGAAATAAAAATTTAGGTGTTACTATACAAAATAATAGCCATAATCTACTTGCATACCCTGTATTGTTCTTCTTCTGCTTCCTTTAGACGTTTCTTGAGGGCGCGAAGCTGGGCTGAAAGGTCCTCCTACACTAAATTAGCAGATATTATGGGTGAAGAATGATAGAAGACTAAAATAAATATGGCATGCAATGCTACTAATAAGCCAATGATGCTTACCCGAGCAACAACTGCTGCATCTTTCTCCATAGCTACATCCTTGAGTGATTTCCTTAATGATGGTACAGTGTTTTGCTCCTGCAAGCCATAAAAAGAGGAAAAATAAAGAGTAGAATCAAACTATAAAAGTTTAAGTTCAAAAAGCACTTATGCCCAGGCATATGGTAAGATTTAGCGGGGAATTTCTTACCAGCTCATTTAAGCGCTTCAGTAGTGATTCATTTTCAACCTCCTTAGATTGAACCTAAAACAGTCAGATAATAAATGTTTCAGCATGAAGGGTACAGCATAAAATACATTGTTTTCGTTAAACATCAACAGAAAACAAATAATTAATATGGAAACAGATACCATAAAAGATAAATTCTTGTTGTTTTCGTCCAAATCTGCATTCTGTTTCTGCAGATCTTTCAGCTGTGCTACTAATCCACTAACATCCGTCTGCACAGAGTCATTACAAGACATGACAATATAAATTGAAAAAGAAAATGTATTCACATGAAAAATGTTAACACGACTAAATAAAAGCTTTACTACACGAAGTTAAATTTATCCAATTCAGAAACCAGCATAATATTAATAGTACTTAAAAATGACTTATTTTTTCTTTTTTTTTTTTTTTCTCTTCTCATCTTATCACATCTTAATGCCTCTAATGGCTTTAGCAGGATGGCACGCATTTTTATGATCAAAACTAATACAGAGCATAGAAAATGCTATTCTTTTCGTTCTTTTGTCAAAATTGAGGCCTAAATTCGTATTTTCATAATTTCAGAAAAAATGTTCAAGTTATCATATATTGAAATTAAGATAGAAATTAACAAAGAGATAAATTCCCACCTCTGAAAGTCGATTTCCGCTGGCTGATTTTTTAATTCCTACATTGTCTGTGTATAAATAAAAATAAATAAATTTAACGAAATAAATGCATAAATCAAAGGAAAAATAATCTAAACCAAAAGCAATTGAAAGAGAGAAAAGAGACCAGTAGGGATTGGAATTTTGGTGAGATCAGGTCCAGAAGTTGCTTTGCTTAATCTATCAGCTGCTCTCTTTTGTCTGATCTCTTCCAACTGCAGCAATCAACATGAATTCAAATTCAAAAAAGAAACAAAGAATGATAAAATTTTCAACTATGTACAGAAATGGCTATTAGATCAAGCAAGATACTTACCGTTCGCCGACCAAGAGATGCGTGACGGCCGTCCATGGCCAGCGAGAAAAGCTAATTGCAATTGTTGAGTCTATTATTCTCTCCTCCCTTTCTTTTGCGATTTTGAAAATGCTCCCAATTTGAATTGGGAAACGATGAATCAAATATTTTTGAAACTTGTTTATTGTATATCATAAAAAGCCAAGCAACAACCGTCTGGGTAGTGTAGTTGGTTATCACGCTAGTCTCACACACTAGAGGTCCCCGGTTCGAACCCGGGCTCAGACATTTTATTATTTTTCTATTTTTTAGATTCTAATTAGTTTTCAGTACTTTGAAAGTTGACACCTTATTTTATTATATTATAATTTACTGTTTTGTAGTTCCAATTTAAATCAAGAAAAATTAATAGCTAAATTATTTAATAAAACAGTTAATTTATTTTTGCCACAAAAATCAGAATCAACTTAACTAATTAAATAGATATGAAAAAACGAATGTTATTAATTACTACGATAGTCAATCTATGGATGATCACGGTGGGAAACCGCCCCGAATGGGACGGAGAATTTCCAAAAAATTCCTTCGTGGGGACGGGACAGGAAAAAAGTATTCCCCGACTTAGAATTCGGGGCGGCGACGGAAATTGTGGTCCCCACCTCGAAATTTTCCCGCCCCAAAAATTTAATTACTAAATTTAATTATATTTATATAATTTAGTTTTAAATTATATTTAATTTTAGTTTTATCAATTGTTAAAATTTATATTAGTTTTATTTGTAATTGAATTTATATTTTTAATTATTAAATATTATATTTCAATTATAATTAATTATTAAATATTATATTTTAGTTATAATTAAATTTTTTAAAAAAATAAAAATATTTTTTATATGAAAACGGGGACGTAAGAAATTTTTCTCCCGAAATACTATTGGTCCCCATCCCGCCCTTGCGCGAGGGAGTAGGTGGGGGGCACTTTCCACCTCCGCCCCATCCCGCGATCACCCCTAAGTCAATCAGTCATTAGTCCATGGTTAAATAGCATTAAAGTCTATATTAAGTGCTAATAAATATATATAGATAAAGTTTTCTAGTATATATTATTTTTATTTTTTAGATGATTTTTTCTATTTACCATACCAATTCTTTTTGTCCTTGCAGGAACTCAATACCAATTCAAAATTTTCCCTAGTCTATTACTCCCTCTGTTTTTGTTGTTTTCACAAGAATTAAAAATAATAAATAAACTTAAATTTAATATTAAATTTCGTGATTAAAATTAAATTATCAAATCTAATTAGTTTTAATTTTATTTTAAAAAATTTAAATTAAAAAAATAAATTAAATTACATTGAAAATCTAAAAGTGATAGATAAATAGAATTTAAATTTTATTCTAAAGTAATATATAAAAAAGAATGGAGGAAGCATCATTAAATAAAATCAAAAACCAATTTATTGTTGTTATTTTTGTATATGTAATGGGAAAATCATTTCGAAATTTTGACTTTAATTTGTTACTCCCTCCATTTTTAAATAATTGACGTTTAAGATTATTTGTCAAAATCAATACTCTATTAAATATATTGTATAAATGACTAATTTATCCTTATTAATTTCCTCGTAAAACTCTATTTTCTACACTAACATTCTATCTCTTCCTAATTCTTACTTGAAGACTGCAGTTTTTTTATTTCCTTGAGTATAGTGTTCATTTAATATCAGCAAATTAATCGAGGGCAAATATGAGACAAATCAACCAAAAACATATCTAAAGCTTAAAACGTCAATTATTGAAGAATTTTTCAGCTCACCCTAAACGTCAACCGTCAAAAAATGGAGGGAGTATGATTGTTGACTGATATAACTTATTTTCTTATGCGTTTAAATTAGGGATGAGCATGATTAATCGAAAATTCGGTCCGAAATCGAACCGATTTTTAAGTTAACCGAACCAAAATTTTGGGTTTATAGTTTTTACTTTAAAAACCGATGGTTAACCGATTCGAAATTGAAACCGAATATTTATATATTTTATGAATTATATTTTAAATTTTACACTTATTTTTTCAATTTTTTTTATAATTTATAAATATTATGATATATAATTTTGTAAAATATATATTTTTAGTAAATAAATATTAAAATTATGTACATAATTAGCGTTCTGTTGTTAGTTTTATATTGAATATTTTTAATTTTTATAATTAATTATGGAAATTTTATTTTTATTTTGATTATTTTAATGGATATTGTATTTAATTAGTATTTTTTCATTTTTAAAGTATTTTTAACTATTAAAAATAATATTATAAATTGTATAATTTAATAAATTTATATATTAAATTTTTTTAGTGATTAACAGATAAACCGATCCGAAAAATCGAGTTAAAAACCGAAATCGATATAGCGGTTAACCGATGATAATTGACTGGTTTAAAAAAATTATTAATAAACCGATTAATCGGTCCATACTCATCCCTAATTTAAATATGATCACGGGCTCAAGGTTGATGTCCTTAAGCCAAGCCAAGCCCATAAACTTAATTTTGCTCTAATAATCATTAGATCCAATTCTAATGTTAAAACAAAATATTAAATAGGTAGGCATTCATTTTGTTATCTTTACGATGTTTAATGACATTAATTGGTTTACTCAACGCACCAAACTCTACAAATGAGCTTCGAAGGTAAGATTTTCCATCTCTAGTCTCTCTCTACAATACACACTTCTATCCATCTTCATATATTTTACTATTTGCTAACTTAATTATCGGAATGCTAATTTTTATAAGTTACATGAATCCATTTTGCATCGGAAAATCCGGATCTGTCATATGCATTTCCTTTCAAATAAAATTAAAATGTTCACAAGCCTCCCTTTCTTTTTGGGTAGAAATTATTGAGTAAGATTAAGAGAAGTGACATGTGGAGTAAAGTTAAGAGCCAGTTAAAGTTTTCTTTCAATTCTCAATGAAAATGGAGTGAATTATAATTGTTTATGAAGACATTAGACATCAAAAGATGAAATCATATAAAAAATAATAATAATTTAGAGTATTAATGAAGAAATCAAGTACCTACCTTGTAATTATTTTATTTTCCCCATTGTTAATGTCCGAGCAAGAGAGACAAATTACTATTAGTTAAAGTTAATTAAAGATACCAACGTTAAGTTGGCTTGAGTGAAAGTGGCTTTGATCGTTTAAATAAGTGGTCTCAGATTCAAGTCATTGTGGATGCAGCAAATTTCGTTGGGAGAGATCTTTGCAATTGCATCTGACAGTATCTTAAGTGAAATTAGTCTTAATATAGTATGACTTAAAGATATATTCCATCACTAAGACCCTACTTAGGATAACACACTAAAAAAATTAATTAAATATGGCATTTAGTAGGTAAATTATGATGTCCAAATGACTAATAATGGGCTCTAGTACACGTATAAATTGTTTGAAATGTCCATTATTTTAGTTCAATTAACACGAACTTATAAAGTCAAATTTAATTAGTTGGGTTATCACGTAAAATTGAAATATTTTTATTTTTTAGAAATTATTTTTATCAATTAAAACATTTATTTTTAAACCAAGAGATTTCCAAATTCCATACCAGCCTGTCCAGCAACGATTTAAACTGTATAAGCACATGGCACTTTAGAAGTTGCCATTCTATCGGTCTCACATGTGTCTCCACAATTAAGCTTTGTTTAACCAAGGTTATTAAAGCTTAATCATTGATGGATTTCTGCTTTTTATGGAATCTTTTACTTTATATTAACTTTAATTGTTCCGTGCAATGTTATTAAAATTGAACCGGTTTAATTACAAACCGACAGCTGACTTGATCTGTTCAAAGCATATAAACCGGACTAGCAAAAAACGTAAGGAACCGGTTAAAAACGTTTAATCGATGGAAACCAAACTGAAACCGATTTGAATAAGAAAAATCAATTTTTTTTTTCAAAATATTCGTACAACATTGTTTTTTGTTGGAAAAAAATAAAAAATAAATATAAAATAATTAAACTTTAGGCAATTTTAATAATTTTTTATGAATAAAATAAAAATTATAACATATAATTGATGAATATTTTTCAACATTTATATTTTTTTCTATATTTATCTTAAATATTTATTATAAATATTGAATAACTTAAAAATATTATTTTATGACTAATGTTTGAAGATAAATATGTTTTTTAAATTATTTTTTCAATTTTTTATATAGTTATATTTTCATATTATTCATTAAAAAATTTTAAAATAATATTATTTAAAAAAAAATCTGGTTAAATTCTATCGAATTGGTCAAACCAAGAATACTTTGCCTTTTCAGTTCTTTATCTGGTCCAATTTTATTAACATTGGTTCCATAGCTTCAAATCTTACAACACCTAATTTGCCTTTATCCTAATTTCCTAACTATTTAATTAGCGGAATAAAAGGAGAAAAATATAAAAAGAAAGGAAAGCAATAGGAACCATACTGTATACCAATAATTCCTTGATTTGTGCTTATTAACTAAGCAACCATGCCAATAATTAAGATTTAGAAACTATATATATATATACATATACATAGAAGAAAGAAATTAATTTGAATAAATTAAGTTATTGGGAAAAATGAGGGTTGGAAACATTTGTGGTTGCATACCAGGATTCAAGAAAAAACACAGCAAGAACAGTGAAGAAGAATCAGAGAAATCATCTTTTAATAAAAAAGATCGCAACAAGGATAAGGGAGATCTTGCTCATGACGGTCACTCGGCCGACGGCAGCAGCCACCATCAGGGAACCACCGCTACTGATGGCGGAGCAGCTGCTGTAGTTGCTGTAAGTGCAGTCCACATGTCCACTGCAGACGGTGGCAGCAGCGGTGGTAGTGGTGATGGGTGATATTATTCCTGAATCTTGATGCTTTTGGGTTATTATTCTTTGCTTTCTATGATTGTTTAATCTTGTTTATTTGTTTGGGCTTGATTTGTGGTTTTGTTCATGGATCCAACTAATAATAGATATTGAATGTAAGAACTGGGAAGTGTGTTACTGAATGTAAGAACTTCATTTGTGAAATATTTATTATTCGCATATTCATTTATTTATATATATATATATATATTAGATGAAATGGGGTTGGATTTTTCTGCATAATAGTACATCTTTTGATAGTGGGTTGGTCAAAATTATCCGAATCTTACACTAAAAATAGTATATTCTTAACAAATTAAAAAGATACCTCACTATAATTAAAATTGATGCATTTGAACATGGTAAGAAGACTCAAATAAACTAGAAATCCCTCTTGTTACAAGAGTAAAAAGGCACAAGTATATAAATATTTGCGGATTGATCTCTAAAAAGAGAAGAATGAAGGAGAGGATTGCTTCCCTTTAGAAGTAAGGAGAGATGTGCTAAAGAGGAAGAAGAAGAGAAGAAAGAGAAACAAATTGGATAGTTGATGGATTGGCATTGCTTGAATTTCCTGCAAGTTTAGTGTATGGAATGTCGCCTTCATTTGTTGATTTTCCTCCATTTTTATAGTTAAGAAGGATCTTATACAAAAATGGTATCAGACCCTCCATGAATGAATCAGAAAGGAAGGTTTCTAATTGTGAGAAAGGCATGCAGAGGATTTTGTGGGTAATTTATTGCCTGATCAAATTAGCTTGGTGTTCAATTTTTTGATATTAATAAAACAATGGTTGGAGGGTAAATGAAAGCTATTTCCAAATTGTATATATATATATTTTTTATAATCATTTCTTATTTAATCTGACTTAATAATGTTCATTATTTCAACCAAATTCAGCCCATTAAGGGCCTCTTAAGAAATCCGGTCTTACATAGGCCCAAAAGTGTCTAGGCCTTTTCAGCCAAACAACAGGGACAAGCATACCGAGAAAGTCCGATTGGACAAGATGTGTCTCTAACACAATAAAATTCTTTTACACATGCTTCGATCAAATCGTCGCCTGTAGGCGGTCACCTCTATGCCAGCCCACACCTACGTTAGGGTAGGTCTCCTGTTTAAACCTTCAATCTCTATAAATGATAGGTTTGTTTAAAAATTTCACACACACATCCTACACTTTTTCTCCTTCTTATGCTCTTACAATTCTCTCCAGCTTACAAACTTAAGTATTAAAGTGTTAACTCCGATCCAAACGAACTAGCCTCTTCTTGCAGAAACTATAGTCATTCACCCAATTGGAGTTTTATATTACTCGAACTAAGTTCGATTGATCAATATTAAATAAATAAATATACGTAAAATTTAATTAAGTAAAATTTGTGGACTTTCAAATATTGATAGTTGGTCAGGTAATTAAATTATGTTTATAGTGATTAATATAATTTCTAATTTTAATACATTAATATGGTTGCATGCTGATTAAAATTTTTCTGATGGCATGTAATGCATTAAATTGACATCTATGATTTAAAATGTTAGACAAGTCAACCATTTCATCAATTGGAATTGCATTACCATATTATTTACCAAAATTAAAAAATAAAATAAAATAAAAGGAGAGAGAGGGAGGCTTAATTGGTGCAATTAGCAAGCTGGGGAAAGCCCACTCGGGTCGGGGTGTTGTGGTACGAAATTCGGAAGCGCAAAACGACATTGATATGGGTTAGGTGTGTGTCATGTGTCAGAATTAAAAACTAGTCAAAGGTTGCAATGCACAAGTTGTCACGCAAATTTAAAATAATAATTACTACTTTTTCAGTTCCAGACTAATTAATTATTTGTAAAAATTTGTCCTTAATTTATAGAATTCAAATAGCATTTATTACATATATTTCAATTTCAACAGTTTATTAATATCAACATTACATTAATGTTTTTATTAACTTTTTATTTTTTTATATATTTTCTACATCTTCATTAGATATAAGTAAGGATATTATAGTTTTTGTAAAGTAATTTTTAATAAATTAAAAAATTAATAATTATCTTAATATACATGAAAAAGCAATAATTTATTTGAAACAAATGAAGTAATTTTTTACAATCTATTAAAAAAATTTTAAAAGAATCATATGAAAATAGCAAAAATACGTAATAAAATAAAGCTCAATGGAGATTTTAATATAATATTAATATCAATAAAAATACAAAATTAAAATATGTGTAATAATATTGTCTTAATTTTATAAAGTGACAATTTAGATTGAACATATTTTTTCGTAAAAAACTACAATTGGCACGAAACATGAAACATGAGACGGGATGTAACGCCCTAATATCCTTAAGAGTATATATAGGTGCCGAGGCTATCTCACATCATAATTGCGTCGAATTCAACTATTCATTCCGTTCTTTTTTTATCAGTCATTTTTGTTGTTTTTACTAGAATTAAGAAATAATAAATAAACTTAAATTTAGTATTAAATTGCGTGATTAAGATTAAATTATGAAATTTGATTAGTTCTAACTTTATTGAAAAAGAAAAATAAATTGAAAAAATAAATTAAATTATATTGAAAGTTTAAAAGTGACAGATAAATAGAATTTGAATTTTACTCAAAAGTGACAGATAAAAAAGAACGGATAGAGTAATAATAATAAAAGTAAATAATTTAGATATCTAATATTGCATTAAAATTAAATCTTTCCAAATAAAAAATACAATTAATACGGTAACAATTAACAAATTCTTGACACACTTAGTTTAACATACAATTTACATCCCAAAAAGGATCACACTATGCATAATGGTTTCTATTGCCTACATCTTCTCGAAACTCTTCTTGAATTTCAATATCTTCTTCATTGTATGCCTTCAAAAACCAAATCATACTTAACAACAAGCTACTAAATACGATTAAGAAATCATTTAACCCTACAAACCTGTCACTTGCTTTTATTATCCTTTATATAACTATAATTACTTTTCTATTTGCGTACATCTCAACTATTCATTCATGTTTGCATACCTCAGCTCGACATTTGACCCACTCTATCAAAGGCAATAACACGTCAGAATTCCATATATTTTTACTTTCCTAAATTTGCCACTAACTCTTGAATACTTAATCATACATCTAGCATTTGGTTCGGACTTGAAATGAGTATTCCAAGCTTCCGACATATCTTGGAATCGGAAATCAAAACCACGTATTTCTAAACATTCAGCTACTACTTTGCTTTAATTATCATATAACATATAAACTATGTACAACACTTCTCATCCATACACATATGTATTTGTATTACTATGATCACGTATCCCAATTCACATATATATTAGTTATACACAATTGTCAATTTTAATAATAATATCCATTAATAAGTCAATAATTTCCTAAATCATGCTCATTTCTAACACCACATTATAATATATAATCACTTTGTAGCTTGAACTTGATATAGGTGTAGACAATTTGAGAACGCTAGATACCATACAGGTATCAAATCACTAGATACTATTACAATGTCAACATTAGATACCTAGAGCAATAGAATCACTAGACAGTAGACACCATTATGGTGCCAATACTATATACCATACAAGTATCAGATCACTAGACGCCTTAACGGTGCCAACACTAGGGTATTTTTTCAGCTCAGTCATAAGCTCTCAACGAAAACATCAAATAATAAATTCTAAAATTTTATAAAGGAAAGCCTTATATGGTGAGTGAAACGACGTCGTATTAAAGCCAATGTGATGTGAAATGGTGAGATCTGATTAGGTTGGTTGGGGTGGAAGACCTGCAAAAGAGAGGCTAGCCCAGTTGGATCGAGCATTAACACTCCGATACTTAAATTAGTTTCAGAATTAGATAGAGAAAGTAGAGAGAGAAAATGCTGAAAGTGTTGTATTGTATTGTGTGTTTGAAATGTAAAAGAATATAATATTTATAGGGGGTGCTGATGACCATTCGAGTATCCTATCTATGTGTCAGAATAAACCAGCAGTGATGTGACAAGAGGTAAACGATGAATGAGATGGATGTGTGTGTCAATAAATTTTTGTAGAGCATGACTTGTCTTGTCCAATCGGACAATCTTATCCCTTTATTTCTTGTGTTTGTCTGCTGGTTCACACACCAGGCTTCTAGGGATTTCAGGCTCAAGTTAAGTTGGGCTTCTTATGTGATGGATCTTTTGGCCGAATTCAGTGTAGGCCTATTAATAGATAATGTTGAGTATTATTAGTAATCAATTTTTTAAAATTGATAACATTAAAAAGAATTTAATTTTATATATTTTTTTAAATAATATAATATACCATTATATATCAAATATAATATAAAATATTATAAATTGATATAATTTTATTTCAATATTGTATAATATAATACAAACTATTATCATATCAGTTAATATTATATAAATTACTAGTATACAGTACACCCACCCATATGTACCATTAAGTATAGATTTGACTTTTTTATGCTTTTATTAATCAACGCAATATGCAATGGTAAATTGTCGTCATATATATATATATATATATATATATATATACACACATACTGTACTGGTTATAAATTCCTTTTGTTAAAATCCCGTGACTCATATTAATCTAATAAATTGGTATTTATTTTTTGAAAGGAATATGAAATGTTTTGGCGTCCAATGCAAATTATATCAATTAAAATAAATTAATTTGGTCACAAATTATAAATTCCGTAGGTGTTGCATAAAATAAAAAATTAATGTGCAATACTTACAACGAAAAAGATATGCTATGGTGCTGGAATTACATATTTCATCAGAATTGTTAAGACGTCGACTTCGGGAACAAGAAATCTGATTAATAGTAAATTGAATATCTTAAGAAGTGTAGACAGAAATAAGAGTTTGGTTAAGTATGGCAATGCAATAGAACTCCTCGATCGTAGTTGATTAATTAATCAATTAAGCACTTAGGAATATATTACCATTATCCTTATACCAAGCTCAAATAACTCACAAGTACTCGCGACATTCAATTCTAATTTTTTTTGAAAAATATATATATAAAACTTACTGTAATAGTAAAATTCAGTAAGCAATTGCTGACTGTCAAGTTCACTATTCACGCTTATAAACTCTAATTTTACTACTTTATCTCAATATTCGTCACGGAAAAGTTATTGCCATATTTTAATCAACAATCTCTCCACATCAGTCATCCTCGCTAAAAATCAAATCCATGATCTTAGTCCTAATACTGATTGTGAATTTCAAACGTTTTTAAATTTCACTTTTCAAAATAAATAATTTTATCTCTAAACTTATTGAAATAAATATAATTTATTTATAAAATGGAGAACACATGATATTATATGATTGGTTAACGTATAAATTTAAAAATAAAAAAATTAGTGGATTCGAAAAATTCAATCGTAAAAAATTGATTTTTCCAAATACATTTTCTTCCACCCCAACTTTGATATATATATTTTTTTTCTTAAATTTGCACTATTTTAAAGAAAATTCCCAATAAAAATAACTAGAAGGTCCTAGTAAAAAAAAAAGAGTAAAATAATATAGAAAGGCCAAAGCCGACAGGTGAGAGAAAAAAAAAAGAAAAATATAGAAGGAGGAGCAGATTCGCCTCGTGGTGACAGACTGTCTCATTCATCTCGTGGCTCTGCTTACGCTTGCACACTCACACTTTCTTCTTTTACTCTCTGCCACTCTCAATATAACGCCTCCCCCAAACCAAAAATTATCCTCTCTGCTTCTCCCTCTTCATGGCTTCTCTCATCGAATCTGGCTGGCTGGTAACTCTTTTCTCTCCTTCGATGGACTCTTCTCTTCTTTCTCATTGCTCTTTTCGATCTATTTACGTCTTCCTACGCTCGTTTTTGCCTTTATTTTTGTGGATTTTGGTTTGTTTTAATGCGTGAGATTGGGAAGTGCGAGGTAGATCTTTTGCTCATTGCTCTGATTATTGATTAGGAAACTGTGTTCATCATTGTTTCTATTTAATATCGTGGTGATTGTGTTTGTGCTTAATAAATTTTGATTGGATTCAGGAGAGTTAAGATTTGTAGCAATAGCATATATTGCTCATTATGAGATCTCTGTTAAGAAAATTTTGTCAGAATTTTTCCTTTTCCATTTCAATTTTCTCATTATTCGGTTATAAGAATGATTATTTTTGAAACTGAAAGTTACTTTGCCTTTTTCATTCTTAAGTAATTTTGCTTCTTTTTCATGATATCACGAGGATACCGTCGTCATGTTTTTTTCTTGAACCTGTGTCAGCATTCCTTTTGTCAACTGTGGTTTTTTTTTTCCCCTGTTTGGAACTGTTAGCTATTCTGTAATGTAATTAAGCGGATTATCTTATTACTTTGTTTAATTAGACTATCAGTTTTTTAATGGGTGGGAGAATGGGTGTCTGATATGACCAGAAATCAAAGACGAATTTCATTTGAATGTGCTAAAAAAAAGTCATGGTGGTTTATATGTTTGCATGTACTGATTGGAGAAAGAAAAAACCGCAAAAAAGTCTAAAAAATAGTATCTTGCACATATAATTGTTTGATTTATGGCTAAAATCCTTCTATTGTATTACATCACGATTCAGAGTTATTTTGGATATAGTTTTTCATTTTTGATGTAATTATTCTGAAAAAACCTGTTTGGAGACTGTACCACTTCAACCATGTTACTTGTGTACCAACATTCTGCCAAACCATTTTATTTCATTTAGTTGAACTATTTTTTTATGGCATTCATACTGAATCATGATCAGATGAAATTAACAATTGTATTTGGTCAATGATGGTAGGTTGTCAAATAAGTTATAGTTAAACTCGCAATCTACTATTGAGGCTTTTGTTATTCCTATTAGTAATTTTTTTTTTTCTGTATGCAGTACTTGATTACGCATTTCAGTGACTTTCAGCTGGCATGCTTAGGAAGCTTTTTTATTCATGAAAGTGTCTTCTTCTTGTCGGGACTTCCTTTCATATATCTTGAAAGGGCAGGATGGCTGAGCAAGTACAAAATTCAGGTTTATCTGCTTTCTACTTTGCTGATTGTTCAAGTCAAATTAGCATGTGCTGTAACTTTCATTGAACACTTGTGTAGTGTAGCAGCGTTGGGATTTTGCAAAATAATTAAATATTGTTGGCTTTATAGCTGTGTCTATGGTGTCCATTTCATGATTCGAAGTGCATTATAGTGGTTGCTTTTAGTAGGGTCATCTGTATATGCATCTCAGACATGGCATTGCAATCATAAGCAGTTACTGATTTTATAGAAGTCAGTGTTTATACTTTACATGCATAGTTTAATATCCATCTTTGTTATCATACTGCTTCTCTCCTCTCCACCTGGTGTCATTACTACTTCCTTGTTCCATGCAGAGCAAAAACAACAGCCCTGCTGCTCAGGAAAAATGTATTACTCGCCTCCTTTTATACCATTTTGGGGTGAATCTGCCAGTTATGATATTCTCCTATCCTGTCTTCAGATACATGGGCATGCGAAGTACTCTTCCATTGCCGTCCTGGTATTTTCAGGTTCTTTATATGCTGAAGCTTTTTTGTGCCTCTTCAGTTGCAGATTAGCAGTATATGGTGCTATAATTGATCAATACGCATTACTCTTCTGGATTAACTTACAAGTTGTTGACTTATCATTTGGCAAGTTTAATTGCTAGTGAACATAGATTTTCGTTTGGGATCTGCAGGAAAACAATTCTACCACAGATACTATTCTACTTCATCCTGGAAGACTTTGTATTCTACTGGGGACACCGGGTCCTGCATACAAAGTGGCTGTACCAGCACGTGCACAGTGTTCATCATGAGTAAGTGAGATTATCAATGGTTCTGTCCTATCCTAATTTTGAGATGTAGTATGCACAAGTTACCATTGGAATTCACATGCACTGACTAGTTTGTTTATTACCTATGCAGATATGCCACGCCATTTGGACTCACATCTGAATACGCTCACCCTGCTGAGATACTGTTCCTTGGTTTTGCTACCATTATTGGTCCTGCCATCACTGGCCCTCATCTGATAACTTTGTGGTTCTGGATGGTGCTGAGAGTTCTGGAGACCGTCGAAGCACATTGTGGTTATCACCTCCCATGGAGCCTTTCCAATTTTATACCTTTGTATGGAGGGTGAGTGTACTTTTCTTGCTGGTACACTTATCTCTGATTGTATTTCCTGTTGTGTTCTCTGACATTTTTCTGTTTAACTCTCCACAGCGCTGATTTTCATGATTATCACCACCGCTTGCTATATACCAAATCTGGAAACTACTCATCTACTTTTGTCTACATGGACTGGTAAGTTTTTCAGATTATGTTGTGCAGTGCACTGTCATTTTTTGTGGATGAGTAGTTTTCCTATGTGGAAACTGCTCATCTTCTTTTGTCTACGCAGACTGGTGAGTTTTTCAGATTATATTCTGCAGCACGTTGTCTTTTCTGTGGTGCGGTTAGAATGTACATTTGCTAGGTTCTATAATTAGCACTCTGACCATCTTGTTGGATTTCTTTTTTGCATCTTTTATGTTGTTTCCTTAACCAACCATAGCTGTAAATTGTCAGACAGCAGACTGATCATTAACAGCTGGATTGAGTTTCCTTGGATATTTATGATATAAACAATTTGGCTGAGTCCACTGCAAAATAGAAAACTTGTTTAAATTCCAGAAGTTGGAACAGTATAAGTCGGAATTGGAACTTCCATGGTAATTCAAATATGGTATTTGGTAACCAGCATATATAAATATGAAGCTAAAATATAGTTGCATCCATTGTTACATATCCTTGTTCAAGGGCCTCTTGTCTAGCTCTTTTATGGAGTGACATCTTCTGGTAGATATCAGCCAGTGATGGTTAGAGAAGGATTATGGGCAGTTATGCTAGATTTATTGATATATCTTACTATAGATTTCAATATGATTGATTTATCAGAGAGCAGACACTTCATGCAAATCCTGCTCCACTTGGATTGTTATGCTCGAGTACCAGAGTGCCTGTATTTTATGGTTTTCTTAGGGTCCAACAAAGTTCTTTTATTCCGATTTTCCTTTGCATATTTCCTGGGTTTTAGCATATTAAAAAAAGCACATTCTGACTATCTTTATGAATTAAGGCAAGCCTTTGCCACGTTTGATTCTCATTAAGAGTCTCGTACTTCTATCAAATTTGATCACATGAAAGGGAAAAAAAAAAGGTGTCTTCTTTTTACCCATGATATGACGGTTCATTCTGTTCAATATCAGGATGTTTGGCACCGATAAAGGTTACAGGAAGTTGAAGGCGATGAAGAGTTCTGAAGTTGAAAATGGAAGTGAGCAAATGTGATGTTAGGCAAGATTCTTTTTACATTAGCTCTGCATCAGAAAAAGAGTTCCTGATGAGAAAAAAAAGCACCTTTTTCGATGCCATTTCTTGTGTGCAGCCATCACTTTGAGTTTAGTTGATTTTCGAGTTACAGCGTCTAGGTATTGTGGATTGGTGGAAAGCTACTTGGGGAAAATTCTGTGTCCTCCATGAAGTTGCTGTCCGATATATTTTTGCTTTTTTCTATTAGCAAATTATGCATCGTATTGTATCCTTAATCCACTTACTGTGCTAGATACTAGTTTCTCGGCCTGTTTTTCATCTATACAGATGCGTTTTCCTGCATAATTCGAGTTTCTGAATTGGACACAACTAATTGAGTTGACTTGATGTCAATGGAATGTTAATATCCTTTTCTTTTTTCTGAAGGCAGACATTATATTTTCTGTATGGATATTCTGTCTCTTTAAGTAGCAGTTCATGTCATAATTTCGTGCTGGCATATGTTGGTAAAACAAAATACCTTAAATTTAATGTTGATTTCCTGGAATTCTCTGTCTTGTCGAAGTACATGGTACATAGTCCAATTTGAAAGAAACTTGGCACACGTCGATGGATCTTAGTGAGGTTATGTTGATAGACTTCACATGGGTGTGGAGAAAGAAAGTGAGGCTTGGCTTGGCTTGGCTGACAGATTTCATTTTCATAAGAGCAATAAAGCAGAAAATATATAAAAATTATACATATTTGAAGTTATTTTCGCCAATTTCAGACATGTAAAATGCGATTAATATATGATAAAAGTAAAATTTATTATCTTTTTGGCTGAAAATAGTGGAAAATCTTTTGCTATTTGTTTGGCAAAAGTAGTTCTAATATTAATAAAATTAGCCATTACATTTAATCAAAACCATTCGAAACTGTGAGATAGTGAGTTCATATACTTTGCAAGAAAAGTTCTTTGTTGTATTGATACAAGTGGCACTGAATCCTTCTCTTTTCTTTATCAAACATTACAACGATCAGTTCCATGAAAAAAAAAGATCATAGGAAATAAAGAACTTGATAGGCCTGGATCCCATAACTTGTCATAATTGGCCCATTATTATTTGGCTCTACGCCTGTCGTGTTTGCGCAGAGTGGATATCCCACATCGACAAAACATCAAAAAACTGGAAGCTCTACAATATGAGAGATGCAATGACACGATTGCGAGCTTTCTTACTGTTCTATAGGATCGTACCTGGGTATTCTTGAGCACTAAGAAGACAGAACTTCAAGTTTGGTTGATGAATTAATACCGTATGATCAGAGCGTGATTAACGGCTGATTTATCTCGCGGGATGGTTGGAGCTGTAGAGGATCGTTCCCAGCCAGTTCCGGTTTCTTGGGATGGTCATGAGGTTGTCTGACAGACATACCTAATATTTTCTTCTTTTTTCATAAATCACAATTTATCATTCTATATCATAAAATAATGTCTACGTAACATACAAATCACAATTTATCATTCTATATCATAAAATAATTTTATAAAATTATCCCCTATAATTATTACCTCAATACTTTTTATTTTTGTTATTAAAAATATGAAATACTAATGGAAAGTATTTAAATGAATTTTTATCCGATTCATGAACTCGATTTATATGACCTGCAATTTTTTTAATTTAAAAAACTCAATTTAATCTATAAATGACACATAAACAATTAAAGGAATTGAATAAAAGCGAAAAAAAATATAAAATGGTCACTAATTTGTGCAGCAATTTACCTAACACATCAAAAGTTGGTTTCATAATGAGTTAGATAGATGCCCACTTAGACCAATTGACGAATATATTTAAATCACATTTTAAATATTATGCTAATCAATTTTATTTCAACAATCAACTTGAGTATCTATCCAACGCCATTAAAAAACTAATAATACTATGTAACAATCAATTTTATCAATGTCATTTTAATTTTCTTGTGATGGCAAGTTTTCTTTACGAATTAAATTTTTTTTTTAAATGTAGTTAGTTTGACATTAATGAAATTATTTGAAAGATTAATTTGACCAATATTTGTTGTTTCAAGTGATTTGCCACTTATTTTATCTAAGCAAAATTTGGAGTTCGAATTTTGTAAATAGCAAAAATCAATGTTAGAATGAATATTGGGAGAATTTTATCTCAATAATGAATCAATCTGTCTCGAACTAGATAATATCAATAATTATATCAAAAAAAATTAAATGATTAGTTTGCTTTAAAATTAAAATTTGGATCCAATTATTAAGAAATTTGACTTTTGTAGTCACTTTTACGTTTAATTTTTTCCCAAATATACATTTTTTATCTCATATTTTCTAAAATCTTTATTTCCTAATAAATTACAATTTTAAGCTTAAATTTAATTAAACATGGGATTTTATATTGCGAATAAAATGAGGTAAATTAATCATAAAACAAAAATAATTATCATAATACGCACACGTAAGAATTAAATTTGAAGTTAAAAAAATTATCATAAAACAAATCAAGGAAAAAAGTCACAAAATTTGTGCAAGTTTTGATTAGGCTAATCATGACAAATCCCTTCTTTTCATTAAAAAATTAAAAAAAAAAGTTTAATGTCATTATTTAGGTTGGGAACCTAACAAATTTTTGGTGGAAATGTGACACGTAAGGGTGGAAATTGTTGTGTATTATAATATAATATTGAAGTGTATGATTAAAAGATAATTAATCTATCAAATGTACGGTAAATAAATAAATAAATATCAAGTAATGAACATATGTGTCCAATTTAAAAATTAGAGTTAGATCAGGAAGCAATTTAATTTAATGGCTAAACTTACATTGACTCAAATAAAATACTATTTCTCCCGTTTTTTTTATCAGTTATTTTTGTCGTTTTCACTAAAATTAAAAAATAATAAATAAATTTAAATTTAGTATTAAATTACGTAATTAAAATTAAATTATCAAATTTGATTAGTTCTGACTTTATTGAAAAAGAAATATAAATTGGAAAAACAAATTAAATTATATTAAAAATCTAAAAATAATAAATAAATAAAATTTGAATTTTATTCAAAAATGACAGATAAAAAAATGGAGAGAGTATTGTACAAGAAATTAATGGGGCCTCGACATTCCATCAATTAATTCCACATAATTAAAGTTTGCTTAGTGATAATCAAAATTAATTAAATGCATAATCAATACTAACATTCTTCATATTAAATACACACCATCATATACGTGTCCATATTCCAACGCCTTCCCTATTTTTATGGACAAATTATAAAAATTTCTTTATTTTATACTTTATTGTGTACCATTTTAAAAGATTATTTTTTTACTGTATTGTGTCTTATTTTAAATATTTTTTTCAAAATTTAAAAAATAAATTTATATATATGTCGCTATTTATTATATATTTTATTAAATATTTATCTTTTTTATTACTCTTTACTTTTAATTATAATTAAATGAAATTTTTAAAAATATAAAAGAGTAATTTTTATCAATGATCACAATTTTTTATAAAATTATATTATTTTAATTATTTTTTTAATGAGACGATAAAAAATATTCATTTTTTTTCATGTGCATTTAATCTTAATTAACATTTATTTTTATGTGCATTTATAGATGAAATAAAATGACAGAATTCTACTTTTCTATAAAATGAAATGACATAGGTCTATTTTTTCTTTAATCAAATGTTTTAAATTCAAATTTTAAATACAAAACATATTTAAATGTTTGTAATATAATTTTTATCATATGTGGGCAATTATATCATGTGTATTTGTTAGCTCAAGGCCATATCCAAATTTTGATGGTAATCAAATTTTAAATAAATTATATTAAAAAATCTGTTATAAGCATGTGTTGCAGGTATCTCTATATCATTTTGATGGAATTATAAAAAATAAAGATTAAGAAATTGATTCATGAAAATCAAGTTGAAGAATATCTTAGTATATAGAAATTTAGGATATTAAATTGTAAGATCAAATTGAGGCATAATTTATCTCTCATGCATATATATTTTAAGTCTTAAAATTGCATTAAAATGATTTTAAATCATAAATTTCGTTTTTAGTTAAAATTGATTTTCTTTAAAATATGTTTAAGAAAATGGTTCGTCAGAATTTGTGTCATTAAAAATTGGGTTAGAAATCTGAATAACTTTCTGATCGAAAATCTGTTTCGTACTACAGGACAAAATAATGGTTAGATAACGGCTAGTTAAAGGTAGATTCGTCTATTCTGTTCTCTAACGGTCGTAAATTGCTAGTTTTATATTTTCTCACTTCAAACCATATTTTTTGGTATATGTATATGTTGTTAGATCATTTAGAAGGTTGGAGAAAATATTTGAAAGATTTTCTAACTCTTAAGAAAAAGTTTAATTATTTTAAATCTCACTTTCTATCTTTGCATTTCATCTTTACATATTATCCTCAATTGGTTATGGCTTTTGTTGTAATTATTTGTGGGGAATCTTTATTGTGAAATATTGTGAGTTGGGTTGGTTAGAACCTAAGAGAAATTCTAGTAAGTGTTTCAATCTTTACTTGAAAAAAAGATCGTGAGTGAATATACATAAGTTTGTATATTGGCTTGAAATCTTGCCCTTAAAAGAGTTAATAGTGAAGAGAAAAACTCAAGAGTGATTCTTGAGGAGTGGAGGTAGACAGGTTGGCCGAACCACAATAAATTCTATGTGTGCTTTACTTTTCTGATCTATTTTTTATCTTTTATAATTTTATTTTACGTTCTGAAAATTTGTATTTTAGAAATTATGTAAAACAAATTTCTGAAACATTCCCAACAAATTTAACATACTTTTTCATAAATATATTTGAAGTTTAAAAAGAACTTGCAAAATCTATTCCTATTGTTATATTGCATTTTTTACATTCTCTGTTAGAAAAACTATCAGAAATCTGCACTTGCATATAATTTTGTTATTTTAGAAATTTTGCCAGAAAATTTCAAGACATCAATTCACCCCTCCTCTTGAATGTCTTTCGGAACCTACAGTATTTCTGCATGGAAACTTTGTTGGAGCAAATACAATTACAATAGTGTCGCCATGCACACGATTTTCCTTTCGCTGTTTTATGATTTTACTCTTCTCATATTTTGACTATCGATAGCATTACATACGTACGCAGACCTCTCGAATATTAGCAAATACAAAATATATTTTGATTTTCACAAAGTTACTCTTTCCGTTATTTTTCATATTTCACTTAACAATAAAATTTAAATTTTATTTATATATTACTTTTTAAATTTTAAATGTAATGTAATTTAATTTAATTTTTTTAATAAAATTAAAATCAATTAAATTTTATAATTTAATTTTAATCGCGTAATTTAATACTAAATTTAACTATATTTATTATTTTTTATTTTAAGTAAAAATAATAAAAAGTGACGGATATAAAATCGGAGGTAATATATAGTTTTTTGCTGATTTCTTGCAAATATTATCTCATGGCAATAAAAATAGTACATTGTGGCTTCTTTTTTTTTTTCATAATTGGCAACTATTATAATTCTGTCGTGGTTAAAATATCGTAGCCATATCGATTTAATATGTTTTTTTTTATTTATACAAATGGTTGCGAGTCCAATAATTAAAAATAAATCATTTTAAAAATATTTTAGTAATAAATATTGATTTCAATATAATGAAAATTTTAAAATTCAGATTTTCACTTTTTTTTTTCTTTCTATTAAAATAAATAAAAAATTAAATAACTTAATATATTGGACATATAACATTTGATGAACGTACTAAATTAAAAATAAGTTAAAACATAATTATTTAGAAAAAATTAAAAAATAAAATAAATTTAAGTCATAAATGAAAAATCTTTGCATAAACTGAAGATACTATTGAAATTGCTCATGAATAATGTTCAGATATAAAATGAAGAACGTCTATCGGACTTTCAACTATTTGTATATATAAATTTCATACAAAGATTGATAAAAAGTTTTGTAAATTTTTTTTTTAAAGATTTCGTTCTTTTTTTCTTTTCTTTTCTTTTTTCTTTTCCGAAAGGTCATTACTATTACTAATTTTGATTAGTAATAAAGGTCATTTTTAATAGTATTTAAAAATATTTCATATTTAAATTTCAAATTCAAAACTTTTAATTAAGGGTGAATTGTTCACTATCATCCCATGAGTTAATATTTATTTTTATTAATAAATAGACTTATTGTTATTTTTTAAAAAAATATTTTTAAATTGTCATTTGATAAATTTAAGAAAATACATCTAATACATTTTTTTAAATTCAATTTCATATAATATCAACAAAATTTTAATTAATGCTTTTTATTTTTCATATATTTTATTATGATAGTTTAAATTTTAAAAAATATTTTAATATATTTAATATAATCTTTTATAAAAAATTAATAATTATTTTAATATTAATAATAATCTGTAAAAAAAAAAAGAGAGAGAATTTAGTGAGCAACTTTTAATTAAAAATGCGAAAAAACCTAACTTAACCTAACGGGAACAGACCAGACATTCTCAGCTCGACTAAAGTAACCACAGTTAGTTAGCAGAGGAAGAAATTGGGGCTTCTCCTCCTCTTGTTTGTCACGTGGCGCTAAGATTTTGCCTGCTGTCAACTTCACGCGCCGGATAGAATACAACAGCTTGCCAGCCGGACTTTACACGTGTCGATTTATTAAAGGATTTTTTGGGTCCTGTTTCGTTTTCAGCCGGCCCCAGCTCACCGTACTGTCCTATCTGTGTTGACATACGTTGTCTAATTGTTTAATTCCACGTGTTACGACGAATCTACCTCAGTGATTACGTTGCTGCCAGCCCACCAGAAACTATGGGGCCGAACTGCAATTTCATGATTTTTGGGGCTATCTGATGGATTTGTTTCTCTCTCTCTCTCTTTTTTTTTATATGATTTCGTAAACCATAATAATATTATTTTACGGATAAATCGGAATTAAGTGATTAAGACTGCTACTTATCCAATCAAATTCCAATAATTATGTTAATGTTGTTATTTTATGGAATTATTATTATATGTTAATATAAATTTTATTCCCAAATAATTGTTGATTAAGGGTTTTTCCCCTAATCCGTAGATTATGATTAAGATTTAAATTAATTATATTATAAAAAAATAATCGTATCATAAATGAATCGTAAGGCAGTGTTAAAATGTACATACTACTAATTAAATAAATCTCATTAATTAATGTTGTTCTATTTGTTGATAGCTATTTCACTCTTAATTAATTACTACTTCGACCCGCTTTAAATAATTAATCTCACCTTAACACGAAAATTAAGAAAATAATTGAAAATTCTTGATTTTATAAAAATACATTAGCAATTGACTAAATTTCTCTTTTAAATCTCAAATATTTAATTTATTTTTTATATAATTAAAATTAATTTTATCGCTCTATTAAATATTCCATACATTCTCTTTTATCTGTTATTTTTATTTTTTTATGTAATTTAATTTATTTTTTCAATTTATTTTTTCAATTAAATTATAATTAATTACATTTGATAATTTAATTTTAATCACACAATTTAATATAAAATTTAATTTAATTTATTATTTCTTAATTTTAGTGAAAACAATAAAACTGATAGATAAAAAAAATGAAGAGAATATAATAGTCTATAATAAATATGAGTGAACATGCAAATTTTACTCTTGTATTATAAAAAATACTTAAAATCAGACAAAATTAAATAATAATATTAGTCACTCAAAATATAAGTGTATGTGTGTGTATATATATATATATATATATATATATATATATATATATATATATATATATATATATATATATATATAAGTGACAGATAAAAAAACGGAGATAGTATAATAGTCTATAATCAATATGAGTGAACATGTAAATTTTACTCTTGTATTATAAAAAAAATACTTAAAATGAGACAAAATTAAATAATAATATTAGTCACTCAAAATATTAGTGTGTGTATATATATATATATATATATATATATATATATATATATATATATATATATATATATATAACAGAGAAGAGAGTATAGTAGTCTATAATAAATATGAGCGAACATGTAAATTTTAGTCTTGTATTAAAAAAATAAAAAATTTAAAATGAGATAAAATTAAATAATAATATTAATCACTCAAAATATAAGTGTGTGTGCCCGCGTGTATATATATATATAAAGAGGTTGTTATTATTCTTTGTGATCATTCTCTAGATTATTTACGGAATGCAAGAAAATGAAAATATCAACAATTTCAAACTTTATTGACAATTATTTTCTCATTAATATTTCGTTTACAAAATTAATCATTTGGAATGTGTTGAGCAGAAGTCCTATCAATTTTCAGCTGCTAAACAATGTATTAACGCAATTTACACTATTTCCTCATAAAATAAAAATTTGTATCATTTATTTACTTAATGCTTATTTATTTTAATATTTATTTTTGGAAAAAAACTAAGTCCGGAAAAGATAAAGAAAACTTTCACTTTTCATCCGAAAATTTATTTACTGAGTAAATGCGAATATTGCAAGATTAATTAATTACTTCAATCACCATAAAATATAAAATTATGGAATTTTTTCCCTAATATTACGAAATGTGATTTTAATTTTATTTTTTTAAATATTAAAAAAGTAAATATTTGTGATTAGTGAAAAAAGAAAAAAGAAAAAAGTCGTGACAAAACTGAAGCTTCCAATTTAATTTATTTAGCAATTGAGTAATCATATTTATTTATCGTTCATAATGCAACAGTGATGGTGGAGGCGTAAATATAGAACGTGTCAGGCAAATTAAGAGGTGGGGTCCACGTTCAACGGCCGGCTATCACACGTGGAGCGAAGAGAAGAAGGCTCCGCTTAGATATTCTACGGGCGTCAACTAGTGGGACCCACAATGCTCCTAATGTCAACGTCGTTAAATGAAACGTAATGAATTATGATTGGGCCACCGGAGACTGGTGGAATAAAGTTACAAATTTCTTAAGAAATTGTCCCTTCAATCTCGTATCCCTTCTTGACCCTGACATCTATTGCCGCTTTTAATTGTTTTCTTTTTTTAATGAAAACTCCTTTGAAAATTAATCAATTTCTGCTGTATTTTTTTATTTTATTTTTATTATAGATTTTGATAATTTGAAAGCTCACCATAATTTTTATTTGACAATTTAACCAATAAATTACTCCTATTAATCAGTGATATTACGAGCATTTAATGCCAAATTCATTCATTACAGTAGAATTAAATATTATAGAAAATATTTTAAAAATATTAAATAAGATTCTACATTTATAAAATTCTATTGCTTCCATTATGTTTTAAAATATTATTTTTTTTTATTTTAATTTGACTCGATTTAAATATTTTTAAATTTAAAAAATAAATATATATATACCCTTATTTTATTATATAATTTATTAAATATTTATATTTTTTATCAATATATATTTTTAATTAGAATTAAATAAAAATTTTTAAAATATAAAGGCTATTATTATCAATAATTATAATTTTTTATAAAATTTAGATATTTTATTTATTTTTTTTAATTTTTATGAAAATTAAAAAAAATATTTTTTAAAATAGTATGGAAGAAATATTTCCATTTATTTTCATTTTTTTAATTGAATAATGAATATGAATTAATATCCCTTAATTTACAGTGCATTACTATTAATTCAGACATAAAAAATTGTTAATTTAAACTATCGACAATCTAACCACTTTCCTTTTAATTGACAAGAATTTAATTTTTATTTATACTTTTTAAAAATGTAATTATATAAAAAAATATACAAGCAAACAAATCTTAATTTATTATATTATTTTTTAATATCCATAAAAAATAAAACTATATTTTTTAACATAATTAATGGAATGCACAATTTATATGAAGTGTTAATTCCAAGATGAGAAAAAAAATAGAATATGAAGATTTTATTTAGTTTATTTCTTAGAAAATTAAGGAATTTAATTGAAAAGAAAAAATAAATTGAATGTCTTTTTTAGGAACTTTTGATAAATTCAAGACTTACATATATTTTTGCCTTTAAATTCGAAACAAAAAAGGAGGTGAGGAAGCATAAAAGGACCACAAGCGTGTGAGAAAAGCAAATACCTTTTGTTTGTCGTGCTAGATTTCTATTGGACCACGTACGACCCTCAAATAGAAAGTACACGTGTTCAGATATTCACTCTGCAAGCTAAAGATCCAACGGTGGAGGCTTTTCTATCACAGCAATACGTCACCCCACAAATAGTTAACATCTGCCCGCGACGGTGACGGGCAGTCTGCCCGTGCTGACCAAACTCAAAACGCAAAGCTAAAAGAAGAAAAGAAGAGGAAAAAGATCGTTCGCTTATTACTGGTTTTATAGTTTTAACTTCCATGGATTTGAAGAGGCAGAGTTCCTTCTCTCTTTAAGCTTTCTTTCTTTCTTTCTCCAGTTTTGTTTCAATTCTTGGAAGAAAGAAAGAAAGCAAAGTTTAAATTTTTTTCGGACTTGATAAATCAATTTCATGAGTAACTGTCGATAGCCTCTTCTTCGATCTTTAATGGCTGAGATATGCTGCGGAGTTGCGAGTGATAGTGAAACATCGACGCAGTGTGAAACAACTTCAAGAGTAGCAAGGAGGAGGAGGAGAATGGAGATCAGAAGGTTTAAATTCATCACCGGAGTTACAACGGAGACGGCGGAGGAAGGTAATAAACGCCGGAAAGTTGAAGTTCATACGGCGTCTTTGACGGGAAATGACCAAAACTCGGCGTTGGAAAATGGAGAGAGAAGAATTGTGGTTAAAGTTGGGAGTAGAATTCCGAGTAAATCTCTGAATATGATACTGACACCGGGAATTTCAAAAAATAAAATGGATCGCGACTTGAATCCAAGATACGGCGTTGCTTCGGTTTGTGGAAGGAGAAGAGATATGGAAGATGCGGTAGCAATTCATCCTTTTTTCTTTAGAAAAGACCAAGAATCCTCCGCCGAGTTGCACTACTTCGGCGTCTATGACGGCCACGGTTGCTCGCATGTATTTAGCTGAATTCCTCTCTTTGAAGCTCTAATGTTCATCGAATCTGAATTTCTTTTTGTTTAACTCTGAAAAGGAGTAAAGAGACTGAATTTTTGATTTTCAGGTGGCAGCGAGGTGCAGAGAAAGGCTTCATGAACTGGTAAGTGAGGAACTCTTTGAGAGCAATAAAGAAACGACGGCGTTATCGGCCGCGGTGGCTGTCGGAGAGTGGAAGAACGCGATGGAGAGAAGCTTTTGTCGCATGGACCAAGAGGTGATAGCGTCGAATCAAGGAGTGGTTGCTGCTAATTGCAGATGTGAAATGCAAACACCGGAATGCGACGCCGTCGGATCCACCGCAGTGGTTGCAATCGTAACGCCTGACAAGATCATCGTCGCCAACTGCGGCGACTCTAGAGCCGTCTTGTCCCGTAATGGCAAGCCCATCCCGCTCTCTACTGATCACAAGGTTTCGTTCTTTCATTTTTATCAGCAACCAAAGAGCCACATTAATGTGCATACATTTAATCTAACTATTAATTAAGATACTAAAGTTCAATTTCTGTTCGTGCATTGTGACGTTAATTATGATTTTCTCGGGATTCGTGTTAAAAGCCGGACCGGCCAGACGAACTGAACCGGATACAAGCTGCCGGCGGCCGTGTTATTTACTGGGACGGTCCTCGAGTTCTTGGAGTTCTGGCCATGTCAAGAGCCATATGTATTTTATTTTCTTGAAGGGTAGAATTATAATCAACAATAAAAAGGAATGTTAAGAATTTTCTTGCTACTTTTGTACAGGTGATAATTATCTAAAACCCTACGTGAGCTGTGAGCCGGAGGTGACGGTGACGGAGAGGACGGCGGACGATGACTGCTTGATTCTGGCGAGCGACGGGTTGTGGGATGTGGTGTCGAACGAGACAGCGTGTGGGGTGGCGCGCATGTGTTTGAAGGGGAAAGGGCAGATGATGACTCAGGCGGCGGAGTCATGTTCTCCGCCGGAGAATGAGGAAGTTGTAGGCGGAGAATTGTCGGACAAGGCGTGCTCGGATGCCTCGATACTGCTAACGAAGCTGGCGCTGGCCAGGCATAGTTCTGACAACGTGAGTGTTGTCGTGGTGGATTTGAGGAGAGACACGTAGCAATGACCTTATCACTGTGTTTTGTTATTTTTTCTTTTTTAATGAGTGAATTTTTCTTTTTTCTTTTTTTTTTTTAAAAAAAAAAAGAGATGGGTAACGAGAATATGAAGCGTCGTCGCACGCGCCGTGCACGTTCTCCAATCGGTGAATGGTGTGGATGGGTGCATGGAATCATTACCCAGAAAATAGTGGGAAAATTAAAAGAATAGGAAGGAGGGAAAAAGAAAATGAAGGGATGAGGCCCAGCTGTAACTGCTGGTTATTAATTTCGAATGAAATCAGCCTTTTCGCCGAATTGTGCTTACCATTTGAATTAAAATGTTTAAAAAATTAAATATTGTCTATTTTTAATGGAATTGTATAATGTTTCATTTGTACATTCTTTAGTAATCCTCATCTAATGAAGGCATAACGTCTAACTGCAATTGTGAGGAATTGAATTAAATTTCATGAAATTATAAATATATTAATAATAATTACAAGTATATCTTTGCACTATTGTCAAAGTTAAAAATATATTTTAACACCAATTTTAATAATTATAAGAGCATTTCTATACTAACATAACATAAATTGGTTTAAGTGGAAAGGGTTTTGGTAGCTTAAGCAAGTAATTTTGGGTTTGAATTTTGAATTTTTGTAGATGCAGTAAATTTTATTGAGAGATTTTCGTAATTGCGTCTAATAATAACTCGAAATAATTTTTGTAGATGCAGTAAATTTTATTGAGAGATTTTCGTAATTACGTCTAATAATGCTCGAATATTTTGAGTGGAGATTAATTTTAATATAGTATAATTTAAAAGTATTTTTAGTCAATATGGATCTATTAAAATATCACACTAAAAATATAAAAAAATTAAAAAAGCATTTTTTTTCCTATTTTTGGAAAAAAAAGCATTTTTACTCGAAAATATTTTAAAATAATATAAAATTTCAAGATAAAACTCGAGCAAAAGAGGATATAATTTTGTTTTCAATTATAAATTCGATAGTTATCTATTTTGAATTAATTGATGTCATAAATTTTAAAAAAATGAGATCAAATATTGAAAAAAAAAAGGAAATTTAAATATTTATCATTAGACACTAATAAATAATGATAATAATAATAATAAAAAAAACAGGAAATGTAATAATGGTTCCTTTTCAATGGGAAAGTATAAGAATTGATGTATAATATTTTATCATTTTCTTTTCTATTAAAACTTTAAAGAAATAATAAAAAAAAGAATTTATATTATAAACATATAATGATTAAAATGTTACACGTATTAAGAAGGGGGAGACATTGTCAAAACAAAATATCTATTCATGGGGCCCAGAAGGATTTGATTGATATTCTCTTATTAGATTTGTAACAACGGATACCATTATTGTTACTCCACGTTGAGCTAGAACAATGGGGAGTAATTGGTTGAGAAATGATGCATGGCAAATTATTCCTATTCCCACAACGAGATTACAGGGATATGGTAAATACAAGAGCACAAATTCAAATTCCAATGCAAGAGAAACCCTCGAGCAGTAGCAACTCTTATTGAGCTGAATAAAAAGAATAGATCAGATGTTATTTTTCTCATGGAGACCTGGGTAGAAAAGGATAGGGTTGAAGTTATTAAATTTACAATAGGCTTTGATAGCTATTTTGTTGTAGGAAAGGAGGTTTGGTTGTTTTGTGGAAAGCTAATTTGAATATTTCTATTGTTGCTTTTTCTAACAACTTTATTGACATAGATATCAGTACTTTGATAGGTAGTAGATGGTTTTTGACTAGGTTTTATGGCATCCCACATCGTGTAAGGAGGAGAAAGTCTTCGAAAATTTTTACTTAATTTAGGTGAACACAGAAGTGAACTATTGACAGTCATCCTCCCAACTTGTTGCAGTGTTTTCGTGCCACTCATTTTACATGTAATCTTGCTGATCTTCCTTTGATAGGCCATCACTTCACTTGGGGGCGTAGGAGGTATTCTATTAATTTTGTTCAAGAAAGTCTTGACCGTTATGTGGTTAATCCTAACTGGAATAATTTATTTCCTCATGCCTTTCTCGAGAATTCATTTGTTGTCACTGAACAAAACTGCCAAAGAACTTTCTCTCTTATTTCTTGATGATGAAGAAAGAATCACTTATATACAAAACACATAAGAAAATGACAAAGGAAGAAAGCCAACAATAATGCTTAGGTGAGTAACTTCCTGCACGGGCGAGCGATGAGGGACTGCTGGGCAGATGCAAAGTACTCGGGAGAGCAACTCTTGCATGGGTGAGCATGCAAAGTGCTCGGGTGAGCATAACTAACTAACAGAAAAAACTATAGGAAAACTAACTAACAAAAAATAAATAACTTCCTAACTAAAACTTCTACAGCCTCCCCTCAAGTTAGACTCGAGTGAACATCAGAAAGGGCCAACTTGGACTTAAGGAAAACAAAACTAGGAAAAGCAAGAGTCTTGGTAAACAAATCCGCAATCTGAAAAAGCGAGGGAAGATGAAGAGGAGAAATGAAACCAACTTTCATCTTATCTCTGACTATATGGCAATCAATATCCAAGTGTTTTGTACGCTCATGAAACACCGGATTAGAAGCAATATGGAGGGCAGCAGTGTTATCACAATAAAGAGGAACAGGAATAGGCACAAAACACCAAAATCCTTCAACAGAGAACATAACCACTGTAATTCACAAACTGTTGCTGCCATTGAACGATACTCAGCCTCAGCTAAAGACTGGGACACAGTTTGTTGCTTCTTAGTCTTCCAAGAAACTGGAGAAGACCCCAAGGAAATACAATAACCAGTTAAGGACCTTCGAGAATCAAGACAAGAAGCCCAATCAGCATCACAAAAAGCTGTCAATTGGAGAGAATTAGAAGCAGCGAAAAACAAACCCAAGGAAGGAAGGACACCCTGTTAAGTAGCGCAACAAATGAGTAGCAACTTTCATGTGAGTGTCTCTAGGTTGATGAACATACCGACTTAACTGCTGAACTCCATATGTTATATCTGGCCTGCTAAATCCCAAATAAAGTAACCAACCAACCAACCTTTAATAGATAGAAGGATCATCCAATAAAACCCCATCATCAAGTGTTAACTTGAGGCCTTTAGGTAAGGGAGTGGAATTGGGTTTAGCACCAAGCAATCCTGCATCAGTTAACAAATCAAGAATATATTTTCTTTGATTGAGATAGATACCATCCTGAGTACGAATAATCTCCAACCCTAAGAAATATTTGGCTAAACCCAAATCTTTAATAGTAAACTTAGTATCAAGGGACTGCTTCACACTTGTGATCTCAACAATTGAATTGCCAGTAATGATCAAGTCATCAACATAAACAAGAAGAACAAGAAAGACTCCCTTAGATGAAAAAGTAAACAACCAATGATCATGTTGAGATTGAATAAATCCATATGATTGGAAATGTACCGTGAGTTCAGTGTTCCACTGGCGAGAAGCTTGCTTCAAGCTATAGATGGATTTACGAAGTCTGCAAACTTGACTAGCTGCTGCTTGCATGTACCCTGGTGGAGGCTCCATGTAAACCTCCTCATCAAGAAAACCATGCAAGAAAGCATTATTAACATCTAGTTGGTATCAGAGCGGTTATTTTTCTCTTCTTGATTCTTAGATCGTAGATCGATTGAAGTTTTTTGTTCATTGTATTTTTTTGATTGATTGATGATTGTTGATTGAAGTTTACTTTGATTGTGCACTATGGATGATGAAACTACTAGAGTTCCAGTAGATCAAACTTCATCATATATAGGAGATCTGAGCCGATCGCAGAACAAGAAAGGTGCATTTTTCTTTCATGGATCTGATAATCTTGGTCTCTCTCTCGTTTCTGCACCGTTAACTGGGACAAATTACTCTACATGGAGAAGAGCAATGAAAATTGCACTTGCAGCTAAAAGGAAGCTAGGGTTCATCAATGGCAAGTTTAAACAGCCATCTGAAGGTGATGATAGCTTTGAAGATTGGTGTGAAGCCAATTACATGGTTGTGTCTTGGATTCTGAGTTTTTTGTCAAAGTATCTTTATGATTCTTTTGTTTATGCAACTTCAGCTAAAGAGCTTTGGGATTGCCTAGAACAGAGGTTTGGGAAGTCAAATGGACCTCTGCGTATACAGATAAAGAGGCAAATTAATTCTGACTCAAGGAAATAATCCTGTTCCGATATATTTCATCAAACTTTGCAAGTTATGGGATGAGTTACAGAGTATTATACCAATACCTCAATGCACGTGTGGTTGTACTTGTGGAGTTGTGAATAAACTTGAAGCGATTAATGAATCTGATAAAATTTTGCAGTTTTTGCTTGGCCTTAATGAGTCATATGATTATGTTGTGAATCAGATTTCCATAATGGAACCTTTGCCTAACCTTGACAAGGTTTATGGCATGATATTGAATGTGAAGAAACAAAAACAAGTTAGTTTGCAAGCAACTGACACTCTTGACAATAGTGCTATGTTAGTTAAGAGTTTTAAACCTGGAAGTAATAGTAAATCTTTTAACAAAAAGAAGGATGGAACAAAGAAGGAAGAGAAGTTTTGTACTCATTGTCGATCTGAAGGTCATTTAAAGGATTCATGCTTCAAGTTGATAGGTTATCCTGATTGGTATGTGAAACTTCAACAGAAGAAAAATCACACAGTTAAGACTGCTCACAGAGTGAACATGGCAGATTCTCCATTCACAGAGGAGTTTGAGCTAGACACAGGGAAGGTGGATGCAAATCAGGCTTTAAAGGAATTGATTCAAAAGGAGTTGTCCAAGCTACTGAAAGGGAAGCAAACAATGGATTCGGAATATGCAATTTTTGCCAGAGAACTTGAGTTTGCAGGTATTGTGACTCAACCACATACTTGCTGGAATAGCTCTGATACCATAAAAAAAATAGAGCCAAAGAACTTTCTCTCTTATTTCTTGATGAAGAAGAAAGAATCACTTATATACAAAACACACAAGAAAACGACAAAGGAAGAAAGCTAGCAAGAATGCTCGGGTGAGTAACTTCCTGCATGAGCGAGTGATGAGGGACTGTTGGGCAGATGCAAAGTGCTTGGGAGAGCAACTCTGCCTGCATGGGTGAGCATGCAAAGTGCTCGGGTAAGCATAACCAACTAACAGAAAAAAAAACTATAGGAAAACTAGCTAAAAAAAATAAATAACTTTCTAACTAAAACTTCTACAGTTACCTCTGATTAGTTTGCTCTCCTTTTATCTTGTGATATTGCTCATTCATATCTCTTTAAGCAGCTTTTTTGTTTAGAAAATGTATGGCTGCTTTATCTAAAAATTATAGGAGTTGTTTTGTCTATTTAGAATGAGTGTAGTTCGTTTACTCTCATGGGGAAATTCAAGAGATGTGGGAAGGCTTCATTTGATTGGGGTCATAAGTTGGTGGGTGATTTTAAGCAACAAAAGAAGGTATTATATGAATCAATTGCTCAAGAACATCATGGTACTAGCAATTTAATTTAATTGAAGAAGATTGAACTCGAGTACTTGTAAGTGAGGAGTTCTTTTTTGAAATAACGTTCCAAGGAGTTTTGACTTAAACATGGTGACGGGAATTCTACATATTTTCACCTACAAACAAGATTTAAAAAGCGAAGAAATTTTATTTAAGGCTTTAAAAGATGATTCGGGGAGTTGGATTTCAAATTCAGGTGGGCTTAGGATTCATGTGTTTGATTATTTTTCTTCCTTTTTCTTTACAGTTGGTAGGAGTTATGCTAATGTGCTTGAAAATATTGAGACTCGTGTTTTACTAGCTGATAATGAGACTTTGTTAGCTCCTTTAACTGCTAAAGAGATAAAGTTTGTTGCATTTCAAATGCATCCTGACAAGTCTCTTGGGCTCGATGGTATGAATCCCTTTTTTATCAAAAATTCTAGTATATAGTAGGCCCTGATGTGGTTGCTAGTTGTCAATAATGATTTAATAGCTGTAATTTCCTGCTTATTTAAATGACACCGGATTGTTCTTATTCCTAAAAAGAATAATGTGATTTATAAGATTTTTGCAAAAGTCTGAGCAAATAGGTCGAATAGTATCTTCTCTACTATTATCTCAGATTCTCAATTTATTTTTTTATTAAAATGGGCTATAACAGACAATATTTTGATTGCATTTGAAGTTATCCATCATATGAAGGGTAATAATAGGAAGGATAAAGGGGATGTTGCTCTTAAAATAGATATTAGTAAAGCATATAACAGAGTTCGATGGGAATATTTGAAACTTATGTTACTTAAGCTATGTTTTACATATAAATGGGGATAATTGATAAATGCTTTGTGTCCCAACTGTTTGCTATAATATTGCCCTCAATAGAGAAAAAAATTGGTCCAATCGTGCCTAATAGGGGGCTTAGGCAAGGAGATCCCGTATTACCTTACTTGTTCATAATTTGTGTTGATGGCTTATCTACTTTGTTTCGAAATGCAAAAGACACAAGGTTAATTCATGATAGCTAAATTAGTAGGAATGGACCTAGTGTTTCACATCTTTTATTTACAGTCGGGCTAATTTGGAGGAGAGCGCTTATGTCAAGCAAATATTATGGACTTATAAAAATGCTTTGGGCTAGGTAGTAAATTTTCAAAAATCTGGCATGTTCTGTAGTGCTAATGTGGTGCCAAAATTATAGGATAATATTGCTGCTATTTTGGGAGTTTCTAATAGCGCTACTTATGGGAGACATTTGGGTTTGCCTTCACTAGTTTGGAAAAACAAAAAGCAAGTGTTTGCTTTTCTTCAGGACAAGTTGGAGGGTGGATTATAGAGTTGGAGTGTGCAGATTTATCTAAGGCAAGCAAAGAGGTTTTATTAAAATCGATGGCCTAAGATCTCCTTAAATTTTTCTTGGGTGTTTTTGTTATTCCCATATCTTTTTGTGATGATCTCTAATGTATGATAAATAGTTTTTAGTGGGTTTAAAAGGTAGATGGGAAGAACTATTTGCATTGGATGTCCTAAGATAAGTTATGTTGCAATAAAGAGGAAGGTGGTATGGGATTTCGTAATCTGCATAATTTCAACTTAGCCATGGTTGGTAAACAAGCTTGGTTTCTTTTGTTTGATTCAAGTTCTCTAATAGCTAGAATCCTTAAAGCTAAATATTACCCAAATAGAGACTTTTTAAGTGCTAGGTCGGGATCCAACCCTAATTTAACATGGAATAACTTGTTTGAAATAAGGAACTTGTTGAGTATGGGAATGAGATGGGTTATAGGTGATGGTTTGTCAGTAAAAGTATGGTCAGACATGTCACTTCTTAATGCCAAAAATTTCTTTATTTCTAGTCCTCGCTTAGAGGATTTTAAAGATTTTCTAGTGGTTAACTTGTTAAATGAAGATTTGAGGAGTTTGAATGAGGGCATGGTTTGAGTTTTATTGATAAAAGAGGAAGCTGACATTGTTTTGAGTATACCTTTAAGCTTTCATCATAGACCTGATAGAATGATTTGGCATTAGTCCAAATTTGGCTTTTATACGGTAAAATTTTCTTATGATCCGGCTTAAGGTATCTCTTTAACTCATACTGGAGGTCGATTTAATGTATGAAAAATAATCTAAAAAGTTGAGATTCTACCTAAAGTCTGTAATTTTGTGTGGCATTTAGTTTGCAATATTTTGCCAACTAATTTGTAACTGGTAAATAGAGGTATATCTATTGATCGTGTGTGTAAAAGGTATGGGGCTTTAGAGACACTTGCACATGTATTATTTAATTGTTTCAAGGTTGGGGACTAATGGTGTAGACATCGGGTCCCGAGATAGCCTAGATCAAGATTAGCTGATGATGAGGAATCAATTATATTTCTGATAGAGAGCACGAATCTCGAAGCTTTAACCTTGATTTCCACATTTCTATAAATATTTTTGTAGTTTTACAACTTGATTTTCCAAGGGTTTAAAAGAATTTCAAAAGACCTTGAGTTTGGACCTTTGATAGTGACAAATGGTCATATGTCATAGAGGGCGGCCGTCTGTAGCTGCATTCCTTTAGTCCAAGTTAGATTCAGAGAAATTTTTATAATTTTGGGGAATCACGTGAGTGATGGCCTCCTGTCATCCATAGATGCCTATTTATGGGATTTTTTTCCAGATTTTTCACGTTTTTTAAGTTTTGAAAATTCTGGAGAATGATATGATCTAGGCCAAAATTTAGGAACTAAATCTCCCTATTTTGGAGAATTAGAGTTCGAGTTCATCTCCAACTCTTTTCCATATATAAAAAGGAAAAATTAGGGTTTCAAAGGGAGATTCTTACTAGGAAGAGAGGCAACCTTTTTAAGGAAGAGAAATCTGATTCTCTATTCTCGAAAGCATAACCTTAAGAAATTTTTCACATAACCTAGAGAGTATGAATCTTGAAACTCGAAGACACTGGGTCCCGAGATAGCCTAGATCAGGATGAGCTGATGATGAAGAATCAGTTATATTTCTGATAGAGAGCATGATTCTCGAAGCTTTGACCTTGATTTCTACATTTTTATAAATATTTTGTAGTTTTACAACTTGATTTTCCAAGGGTTTAAAAGAATTTTAAAAAACCTTGAGTTTGGACCTTTGATAGTGATAGATGGTCGTATGTCATAGAGGGACGGCTGTCTGTAGCTGCCTTCCTTTAGTCCAAGTCAGATTCAGGGACATTTTTATAATTTTAGGGAATTGCGTGAGTGATGGCCTCTTGTTATCCATAGATGCCCGTTTATGGAATTTTTTTTTTCAAAATTTTCACATTTTCTAAGTTTTGAAAATTCTGCATAATGATATGATCTAGGCCGAATTTTAGGAACTAAATCTTCCTATTTTGGAGAATTAGAGTTAGAGTTCATCTCCAACTCTTTTCCATATATAAGAATGAAAAATTAGGGTTTCAAAGGGGGATTCTCATTTGGAATAGAGGCAATCTTTTTAAGGAAGAGAAATCTGATTCTCTATTCTCGAAGGTAGAACCTCAAGCAATTTTTCACACTAAAAAATACATTCTTCTTTATCTGGAGTGTGGAAATTGAGAATCGAAACTTGGATCATTGTTCTTCATAGTTATATAGTTAATAATTCTTGAGAATAATATTTTAGGCTCCAAGTTTCTTTCTCGCTCTAATTGATATCATAATCATATAATTAGATTGATTTATTTGTTATTTTGTGATGTTGTAATGTATGATTTTATGTTAAGTAATTCATTTTCTTATGATTCTTGTGATGACTTGTAATAGCGTGATTATTTAAACTATTCAACATGTATTAGAATAGTATGTTAGAGTTTATCTTTTCCATTAATGCATGATGAATGTTTTTATTTAAATTTTATTTTAATATGTTGTACACTGAATTCACATGATTTGAGCTTCATTCGTTGATTTTTAAAGGGTTTGACATGTTTTAAGATCATAGAGCTGTATCTTTAGAATTTAATGTTGGTTTTTCTTGCTTCTAAGTGCAAAAGTCTACATTCTGTCTGTCCCTCGAGTGATAGACGGCCGTCGATCAGTGTGATCGACGGAACGTCTCGATTCCTTTTTCTCGTCTCGTTGCTCCCTCTTTTGTGGTTGTCTGTCTTGTCCTTGCTAATCTATGGCTCTTATTTTTTCTCTTTTTTTGGCATATTTTAGTGTTAGTTTTATCAATTTAGTCTATTTTTAATGTTTTATTTTGCTTATGTTTCTGCATGTTCTACATTCTGCTCAATTAATATTAATTTCATTTGTATTTTTTATGTGTTCTAATTTCTTCCTTTGATTTATATTATGTGCTAATTAATGTGTTTTTGTATATTTTTTTATAGCCATTATTTTCATGCATTTGTGGAGTTTTTTTTTGAGGATTAGTTTATCTTGGAGGTTCAACTTTTGGATAGTTCCTTTCTATCCCCTTTTACTTTTTATTGCATTTACTTTATGTTCTATTTTACTTTTATTTATTATGCTTTATTTATTGGTTTTATTTATTTATTTATTTATTTTTATACCTTATTTTATTTTTGATGTATTTCATTTTGGAATGTAATAATTTAGTAAAAAAGGGATTTTTAGCACGTTAATTAATTAAAAGTCACTTAAATGTTTTGTACATAGTTAAATTGAGCTTTTCAAATAAAATGGACCAATGTCCAAATTTTCACCTTAAAATCATATAAATAAAAGAAGAGACTTGTTTTAATCAAAATTGAGATTACTCATCCTGTGTTTTCTAAAAATTAACAAGATTCTTCACCTTTTGTAAATATGTATGAGCCCAACTTAGGTATGCATATTTTTCCTTTTAGTTGGACAATTTGCCTCTGTAATAATTTAAATAGGGGATTTATTTGTTTTATTTACTCGCTTTATTTACCGTTTTATTTATCTGATTGATGTATTTATTTAATCGTATTGCATCGTGTGAGCAGGGAAGTAGTGGCTTAATAAATAAAAACTTAATTATAAAAAACACTTAATTGAGATGTCAAGTAAGAGTAAGGCCCCAAACACCAATCTTTATTTGGACATCAGAAGGTTGAGAATCATTTTCTAATATCTTATTGCATGACGACTTCGTGATACCTGCTTCTTTGATCTCACATTGGACGTATTCATAGGTTTACCATCAATAATGATTTGGATTTAACCCCTTTTTTTATTGTGAAGTGGTTAGTTTATAAGTTATAGTGAACCTCATTAGGTCTCGGACCCTAAAAGTGAGCCTCCAAGAACCCAATCGGAAGCGAGCGGGCTCCGACATGCGTCGCAATTGGGATTGCTTTTGTTCGCTAATTCATTTTCCAATTGGTGATGATCATCCATCTTGGTTTGAGCTTATTTTTCAATTTTCTAATAAGGAGAAAGTTGCATATATATATATATATATATATATATATATATATATATATATATATATATATATATATATATATATATATATATATATATATATATATATATATTGTTGTGACACATCCGCTATAAACATAATTTATTTGTGGCATGGTAAAATTATTCCCAATCATCTCATTGTCTCTTATGCTTATGATTTTTTGGGAGATTGGAGAAAAGCCACGTCATCTCATAAGGCTATATATATATATATATATATATATATATATATATATATATATATATATATATATATATATATATATATTTTTGTTGTGACACATCTGCTATAAACATAATTTATTTGTGGCATGGTAAAATTATTCCCAATCATCTCATTGTCTCTTATGCTTATGATTTTTTGGGAGATTGGAGAAAAGCCACGTCATCTCATAAGGCTTGTCTCTTATGCTTATGATTTTTTGGGAGATTGGAGAAAAGCCACGTCATCTCATAAGGCTATCACAAGACACGTTCACACTTAATATGATGTGGCTAATTCATAGGAATGCCCTCCTTTAGGATTTTGGAAATGTAATGTGGATGCTTCTCTCTCTTTGAGCAATGATTGTGTAGGTTTTGGCTTGGTGGTGTAAGGTGATGAAGGAATGCTCCTAATTGTTGTCTTGGGTTAGATTCACACTTGCAATTCTCATTTTTTAGTAGAGTTGTTGGCTGTTCGGCATGCTTTGCACTTTGTCTTGCCTCATTTCCTTGGCCAAGGAATTTTAGAGATTGATGCACAATAAGTTCTGTTTGCAATTACATCTCTAGCTCAAGGTTTATCTGCTACTGGCAATATAGTTGAACTGCAAACTCTTCTTGAATGCTAGATCTAATGTTTCCCTAATTTGGGTTAAAAGACATTTAAATGTGGTGGCTCATGAACTTGCTAAAACTATTGCACATAATGTCTTTTTTAAGGGGTGGGAAGGCATTCCTCCTCCAATTGCTATGTTTTTAACACAAAAAATGTTTGAGTGTCTTACTTAACAAATGAATACTAATAGTCTTCTATTTAGATTTATTACAACTTTATTTTTATATGTGAAATTTCACAATTAACATGTTATAAAATAAAATTTTTCCTATTAATTATTAATTTTGTTTACAAATAAATACATAAATATTACTTCTTTCATTCCCTTATATGTGACTCTTTTGAGCAAATTCAAATTCCATTTAGGCTGAAAGTGCAATTCACCTTCTAAAATTTGACAAAAGAGCAATTAACTCCCTAATATTTGTTTTGATCCAATGTCCCCTCTAAAATTTACAAATTGAAGCAATGTCATCCCAAAACTGACGGTTCCGTTATTTTGAATATTTTCCGTTAATTGATTGCTGACGTAACATATGTGTGGCACAATAGAGATTAAATTGTCTCAATTTACAAACTTTAATGGGTAAACTACTCTTTTTGGAATATTTTAGGGATTTTGTTGCACTCTCAGCATTGCCACGTAACACTCTTTCTGGCCTAATTTCGATATTATGTCAACAGTCTACTCACAAAAATAGTCAAAATAACATTTCCGTCAGTTTTGGAGTGACATTGTCTCAATTTGTAAACTTTAGAGGAAATATTGTAACAAAACAAATATTAGAGGGCTAATTGTTTTTTTTATCAAACTTTCGGAGAATTGCATATTTGATTTTTTATTTATCTGTTATTTTTAGACTTTCGATGTAATTTAATTTTTTTTTTCAATTTAATTTTTTTCAATAAAAGTCAATTTATTTAAAATCAATTAAATTTGATAATTTAGTTAAAATTATATAATTTAATATTAAATTTAGTTTTAATTAATATTTTTTAATTTTTATGAAAATAACAAAAATAATAGATAAAAAAGGAGGGAGTTTATAACTAAAGATTTTCATTGTTTTTGTAATATATTTATTATTGTTGTTGTTTTTGTGTGCGTGGTTAAAGTTAGTTTAATTTGTTAGGAGACTTTCGACTACACGATAAAATGACAGCTAAACATATGCGTAGTTTAATTAGAATCTAATAATAAACAAACACGTGGCAGAAATTGTTGCTTAATTAATTATTACGAGTGGAAATAGCTGAAGTTGGTGGCTTCTTTATCATTATTAATAATTAAATAAAATATTATCCTTGACTTATCTGGATTAAATAATTATCTTTGAAGAAAAAAATAATATAATTTTTCGTTTAAAAATTATGTTTACGGCTAAAAAAAATGACAAAAATCATTAGCTTTGATGTACGATAAACCGACGAGGTTTCCTTAGAAAAATATAAAAAATTATATAATATTATAAAATAAATATATATTAGTAAAAGGAAGAGTCCCCCACAAAAAATAAATATATGATAAATGATGATTATTTTTTAAATATTTTTTTAGCATATTTATTTTGGTTCACCTCTAAAAATATTATTTTTATCTATCATTTCATTTATAATTCATTAATGTCATGACTCACCCCCTTTCAATTGAAATAAATAAATTTTGAATTTGACAAATGGGTAGAGTTTATGAAGGCAAATTTGTTCAAGCAACCTTAATTTAACATTGACTCGGTCGGACACTCAACCCGGCTATGGCCTTAAAATAAATAAATTTTATTTTAATCAGTTTTTTCTAATATATTATATGATGTTAGATTTTATTGATCTCTCTTTCTTTATTTTTTTTTCTAATACGTTAGAATGTTTTAATTTAAGTTTTGGTAATCTATTCCATCAAAAGAAAAATGGTAGTACTCTATAATTTTTAATAATAATTTTAATTATTTTTGTAACCTAATCATAATTTTTTATAAAATTTTAAAAACTATGTTAATTCAGTCCAATTCGAGTTTAATTTTTTTTTCTTCTAATAATCGAGTTTAGAATAATTTGGATAAAATAATTTCTTTTTTAGGTCCGACTTCAGCCTAAACCAAGTCTAATTGAATTTTGTGTCATAAACATAATCATACTGTTAAAAACTAAATTGGGAAAAATAATCAAATTGCTCGCTCTATTTTTTTATATGTCATTTTTATTTTTTTAATTAAAATTAAAAAATAATAAATAAATTTAAATTTAATATTAAATTACATAATTAAAATTAAATTATTAAATTTAATTTTATTGAAATAAAAAATTAAACTAAAAAAATAAATTAAATTATATTAAAAATATAAAAATAATAGATAAAAATAATTTATATTTTAATTTAAAGTGATACATAAAAAAAATGAATTGAATAATCGAAAAGAAAAATACAAGCGGTTCACATAGGTAAGATTATAGATGATGGACAAATCAAAGTTGAGTGTTTATTACTTCTTTCATTTTTTTTATTAATTACTTTTGTTATTTTTGCTAGAATTAAGAAGTAATAAATAAATTTAAAGTTAGTATTAAATTACGTAATTAAAATTAAATTATTAAATTTAATTAGTTTTAAAAAATAAATTAAATTATATTAAAAATTTAAAAGTAATAGATAAATAAAATTTAAATTTTACTTAAAAGTGACAGATAAAAAAATGAAGGAAGTATTTAATGTGAAGAATATGATTATGTATCTTAATTATGATTAAGACTAAGTGATGTAATTAACGGCCTATGGCATGGCACCTAAGTTTAATCTAAAAAAGCAACACGTGTCTTTTTGAAATTTAATTAACATATAGGTTATTTATTAATCATATAATTAATTAATTCGACCAATCGAAAAGTGAAAACTATAGTACCCTTAACGTGTCACATTTCCACCATAAAGTTCGCCTCCAAACTTTGGTAGGTGCCCTACCTAATTCCAGCTTTCATTTTCTTTTTTGACATCAAGGATTTTATCAATATATACGTGTCAAACTATTAGGTTGAGTTTGTGTCGAATTATGATAGGCTGAATTATAAACAAATTAAATTTTTCTTTAAAAATCAAAAATTGGTTAATGTATAATTTAGAAAATCAATTGTTTTTATGTTTAAATTTTTTTAAAAATATGAAATTATAAATAAATATTATTTAATTTGTACGCCAAACAAGTTGGATTGTGAATAAATTATTAATAAAATGAATTGAGTTTGGATCACATAAAAAGGTAAATTTGCAACATCCCACCATACCAATTTGCTTTTTGATTTTTCTATTTTATTTGAATTTGATTATAAATGGATGAATTAATTATATTTATTTTTTATTTATTTTTTCTAGTTGTAAATCCCACCACATAATCAATTAATTATTAAACTGTAAGAAAAAAAATCATTACAAGTAAATATTTTGGAAAATAAAAAAAAAAGGTATTTTAAAAAGTGAAATTAGATAAACAGATAGTAAACTAAAATTTACATTTCGTAATTATTAGATTTAAAAAAATAATCATATTTATTTTTTGATTTAAACCAAAAAAAATTGAAAAGTCTGTTAGACAGCCGCACGACCACCCCAGGCGATAAATCTGACTGGGAACAATTCTGTACAGCCGCAACCAACCCTAAGAGGAAAAAAAAAAAAGGTTGAGTAGTCAATTAAACAAGAGTTAATTTTACTCGTGATTATTAGAATTTAACGATTACAACGTGATATTTACTATATTATAATTTATAACAAAAAAAATAAATTAATTTTTAGTTCGTAATAAAAAAATAATAAAAATAAAAAAACCAAAATTCAACTACCGAAAAAAATAACATAATTTTTATTTTAATTAATTATTCAATTTATTTATTTATTTTTTTTAACATTACAGTTTTTATAATATCAATCCAACTATTTTTCGATTTGTACAATATTAATTCAATCAAAATAAAAATTGAATAATCTTTTCAGTGATCAGATTTTTAATTTTTCTATTTTTATAATTTTTTTGTTACAAAATAAAAATTAAATTATTTTTTCGTTAAAATTATAATATAATAACTATAACATTATAATCCCAAAATACAGTCCACATCTTTTTCTGCTGTGGGATATTACAAATATTGGAACCACACTTCCAAAATCCTTAAAAGCTCATTCGTAGGAGCGGAAATTATTCAAGTATACCTATTATACCTTTGACTGCCTCCATCGAACAATTTTAAGAGCTACTTCCATGGTCAATTATAGAATGTTTTAAGCATTGTTTTGTGGTTGTGGTGTTGGGAAGAAGAAGCCATTCACTGACATGCCTCCATCAACACAAATAGTCTGGTCTGTGATGTATGAGGCTGCAGGTAGACGCAGGAATGCCACCATGGAAGATACCTCCGTTGGCTCTCCAACCCGTCCCATTGGAGTTCTGGAGACAATTCTATCTAAAAATGGCCCATACCTCAAATCCTGCAAGCATTAGGGAGGGAAAAGAATCAGGAATTTAGCTCAAATAAGTTCTTCTTTCTTACTTTTGGCTGGACAAACCTAACACCATATATGGATCCGACACTATTCCATAGAAAGGAATATCAATTATGTAAGTTCCTAACACCATATATGGATCCGACACTATTCCATAGAAAGGAATATCAATTATGTAAGTTCCTAACGCCAAAATCAACAAGGATAATCCTAAAATAAGTAAACAACACATGAGCTTGGGGAGAGGACATTACAACTTCAGTAAGGGGAGTTCTGATAAACCCAGGAGCAACACAGTTGATCCTTATATTGTCTTTTGCCCATTCACAAGCCAAATTCTTAGTCAGCTGGTTCATTGCAGCTGCATAATACAATGCGAAAATTCATGTCATTCAGAAGATGCAGTATCAATTCTTTCAATGGAAAAGACTTATTCGGATTGGATCCACGAACAAATTCATATGTAGCAATTCAATAGCTTGGTCCATGAAAAATCATGGACTGATTTAAGGCAAGAATTTACCTTTGCTAGCTCCATATATGGATCCGACATTAACGGATACCTCGCCACTAACTGAAGAGATAAAAACTATGCTTCCCTGTTCTGAAGTCTTAAGTAGAGGGTGTGCAATTTGGCACAAGTGGTATGCAGACTCAAAATTGTTGCCCATTAGATATGAGAAATCCTCAGCTGTGTAATTAAAAGTAGGTTTGCAACAGTTTGTTCCCCACGTTGTTTATCTAAACTCAGAAATCAATAACCTCAATATCAGTAAAATGCAAAGGTTACTTTGTTCTTTCCAGTTCAAAGGGAGCACTCAAACCAGCAAACTCAGAGTCTTAATTAAACAACACAATCATTACTGAATATCAATAGAAGAGAATACATTTCTTTGGGGGTACAAAGGGCTTTCAGCAGGGACAACAAAACACTGACTTTGACTTATATTTAATAATTCAAGAGCACAATATTGTCAGTAGTAATACGATTGGTCTATAAAGAAGAATAGGCCCCCACTCCATCGACACAACCCATTCACATGCAAAACTTTTGGTAGTTGCATGGAGCGATCCGCTATAAATAGAAAGGACACCAGAAGAAATAAAAACTACACTTGCCCATCCCAAGCCGGGTTGGCCCATTATTGGATAAATTTTTGCCGAGTATTAATTTTTGTCATCTATAAAATTCAAATTTAATATCTTTTTAAAAATAAAAATATCAAATATTTCATGTGTCATATTTTAGAAAGTATCACTTAATATATTATGAAATATTTCAAACTAGTATGATAAAGTTTTATTAACAACTCGATATTAAATTTATTATTTAAGCAAAAATAATTTTAATTGTAATATTTAAAAATATGAGGTAATTTTGCAGAATAATTTTTTTTTTTTTTATGACTAAGCATCTTCGGTAAAGTATAATTCAATAATTATGATTCCAATTGGCCCAAAATTAAGAATTAGACAAGTTATGAAATAATAAAGTAATTAAAAATGCAAATAAGAAGCCTAATTATATATACTTACAAGGACGTTAAGGTTGAGATTGAAGTGAGAAGAGAGTAATATGATTAGGGTTTGTGGGTAATTAAGTTGGGTTTGACAAATTCTTTGCTTTCCATTGAAGAAGACATTTGTTGTTTTGGGCTTCATTTCTCGTGCGTCTATATGTTTGGTCCTAAAGCCGCCAATTGCTCCACTAACATATTCCAATTACAAAAATTTCTTTTTTATTATGAACACTTTCTCTTTGTGGTATTTCACCCTTCGTCTGTTTTTTGTCCAAAGATAAAATTTTTAATGATACTCGATTGTATTCACCTATTTTTGCAATAATAGCTGCTTCTACTGCGGAATTAATTGCATTTATATGTTTAGTATTTATTTACTTATTTTTGAAAAATATTTAAATGTTCATTTTTAAAATTATAGTGGAGAAAAAATTGGTTCATTTTATTTAATATCTTTACGGGTTAACAAAACTTTACGGTGGAAATAAGGATAAAAAACGCTTAACAAAACTTTTCGTTGCAAAGCTCACATTATGCACTCACATCTCCACCTACTAAATTAATCAATCAACCTTTGCACAAAACAAAAGCCAAACTTTAATATTAACAGCAGTAAAATTTTAATCTATTTTTGTGAAAAAGGCCAAACCTTAGAAATATTCTATAAATTTAGGAGAGAATATTCAATTTTTATTCAGTTTTTTAATTGAATTTTTAAAAGAAATTATAAGATTAAAGGAGGCCATTGCCCTCCATCTATTCTGAATGGTTCTGCCTCTTTCTATGCTTAAATAATGGGACAATTTTATAAATAATGATTTTAAAAAAAATTGAGAAATGGTATGTTTTGAAAAATATTTAAAAATATAGCCTATTTCACAAAATCTCAATACTTGGCAACAGTTTCAGAGTGATGGGTCCAATGGTCTGCAAAAAAATTTATCTGAAGTTACAGCAGATTGTTGCGGTTTTAGACCTTACAGTGACACTAAAACCGCGATAATCTATCATGGTTTCAAAAAAATGATTTTATTTTTTTAATTCAAATTAAATTTATTATAATTTTAATATTAATTTAACTTAATCAATTCTAAATTTTTTAAATTTTTAATATTTCATTTTTAATTTTTTAATTTAAAATTTAATAAATTAAGTATGTCATTTTTAGATTTTAAACTAAAGGTTTCTTAAAAATATTTTCGGACAAATGAAAAAAAAATTATACAATTAAGAGTTAAAGATAATTTTAAAATTTACTTAAATATAAATAATTTAATTTTCGAAAAAAATTATTATAGATTTAATTTTATTTTTGTATATTTTTTAAATATTTTAGATTGTGTAATTAATAAAAATATAAAATAATATAAAATCAAGTCGGATTGGTTAAGTACGCAATTTACATGCAAAACTCGAATTTACCTGTTAATAAGTTGTTTTTCATTGGATTCGGGCCAAATAAGTCTTAAATATTAAAATACGTATCCAAATCATTTTTTTAATTTTATTAAATTTTCATTTTCATTTTTAAGTCATTTTTTAATTGATAGAAATGTAATTCCTGTCAAAAAAAAAATTTGTAAAGTATCTAGAAATTGATACAAGTGGAATTAGGATGTGGAAAAAAAAATCAAATTTTAGATTATTAAAAAATCAGTTTGAAACCAACTTGGCTTATACTTATTGCATAATTGCATTTGAATAATTTTTTAAAAAATTTAAAATTATCTGTGTTCATTAATTTATTTTGGAGATGTTGGGAAATATATATATATATATATATATAAAGAGAAAAATCTATTTAGCCCTTGTAACGCAGAATCCTTTGGGAAGTGTAAGTGAAAGAGAAGGATTCTGTTTCGCGTTACTAGCACAACTATTACCCACAAACCGTTGGGCGGGATAATGGCAATAATACCACAGTCTAAATACCCTTCAAAGAAACCGAAGAACGAGATTTCTATAATTTCTTATGAAAAACTAGCAACCAACCCTTAAATCTGAATCCATAAGCTCTATTTATAGGGATTTTCAGATTTCTTAATTAGAAAGTTAATTAATATAAAAAATTAATTTTCGTAACTGATATATTTAATATAGGAATTAATTTTCATAACTGATATATGCAATATAAAAATTAATTTATGTAACCGACATATTTCGTATCAAACATATTTGATTTACTTTCCGAATTTAGAGTCATGAGCGTATCCATTCTCTTTCATCTCCCATTCACGCATGACAGAACAAAATCCAATCATAATCTCCAATTATACAGGTAAATAGACCGTGTCACCAGTATGTATCGAGAGCACTGTTGCTATGCACAACAGGCACACCACACACCAGTTGGGTCATAAAGCCATATGGCGTGACCCTATTGGGCTATGTGTGGCCACGTCAGACCCCTGTATGATACATGGTAGCCACACATTGGTCCATGTGGATGCCACATGGCATCTAGGTGGACTAACATATGCCACGAGGCACGACCACAATCCGCCACAATGTAACCAACCATTGGCCACGTGGCAAATGGGTGGACCCATATGTGCCACGTGGCATGATCATAGTTTTCCACGTGGCGGTCCTTGATTGGACCATATGTCAACTCTGACACGTGGCAGCATCAAGCGTGCCACATGTTAACCCCTCAGTGGTCTACATGTCAGCGCAACACATCACCCTGACGCATGGTGACACATGGCACTACCATATTGCTCCACAAATCATCACCCTATTGGTCCACGTGTCGGTCTAACAAGTCATCTTGACACGTGGTGGCACATGGCACCACCGTAGTGGCCCATGTGTCACGCCTCTATTACGCCACGTGTTAGAGTGACTTATCACTCTGACAGCTAGCCTGCTCATAAAGGACACGTGAGCTTGCGTAGGTAGCTTGTGCACTCCATGCGTCGCCCTAGAGGCAGATTCCAGCAATACGAGGTTTTTGAGATCTACAAACATAATGATGAGGTCAAAATTCAAAAATATCGATTTTTAATTTATGATTATGGAGTTTTTTACATAATTTTCGGTGTATGCATACAAAAAAAATATATATGAAATTCGATTTTATACAACCTAATTAGATCTACCAATTTTTCACATAAAATTTTAGATCTAATTTTAACATCATGCCAAAATGCTTAAACAAAGGCTCTGATACCAATATTGGAATATATATATATATAAACAGAAAGGAAAATCTATTTACCTCTTATAGTGCAAAATCCTTTGAGAAGCGGAAGCGAAAGCGAATGATCCTATTTTGCATTATTAGCACGACTATTATCCACAAACCGTTGGACGAGATAATGGAAATAATACCTAATTTTTCCAATAAGATCCTTAAAAATCTGACTGAAATAGATGAACTAATGCTGCCCAATCAATGGAGCAGCTTGTATCTTTTTTTATAGATATCTCGTAATTTAGAAGTCCAAATTATCTGAAAACTAGAAACATAGGGAAACAAATGTTTAGAAGACCATCTTTTCCATAAATGTCATTTTCTAACTCAAAAATGCATTGCAAAATGAGCTAGGACAGTAGTCTTGGAGAAACCTAGGTTTTTAGCACTGCACGGCTGCGAACATTTTGGGTACAACCATCCATAATGCATTTTGCCCCAAAAATTCTATTTTAGGACATTGTGCACAGCTGTACGTAAAAGGGTACAGCCGTTGCACTCCCCCGTTTCAGCCCAAAGGTGAGATTTTCTCACAGAAAAGTTATCGAATATCATCTGAACTTTCTCGTATGGTAACGAAATTTTATAAACACAGGTACAATATTATAATATGAGTTAATATATATGAAATGCATGGTAATAAATTGAAACATAAAGTTGTATAAAACACATGCTCATTGAAATATGTATTGTCAATAAATGCTTGTATCGATAATATGATGTAAGCTTAATGCAGATGTAAATGCAAAAGCGTATGGATTACATGAACTTGTCCAGTGTATGTCTAAATAAGTTTAACGACTGAATACATGAGAAAATTATTATGTATTTATGTTTATGAATTTGTGAACGCATCATTGAAAATATGATCGTTAAAGATAACATTTATAATTGAGAAATAACAACTATGTTTGAACAGTAGTCCTACGATATGATCATACTTATGCATGCATATGATTATGAATAAAAATGAGTATGCTATCATGTTGAAAAGCATATCCGGTATGTGATTAAATATGTTTGAAGATGTGTGAAATGTAGCTATATACATATGATTATAAATTTGTAAAGGATGTTAAGATTAATCATTTAACATGTTCTCTTGAATATGTGTTTACACACTGTCTTGAATAGGAAATAGCTAGGATGCCTGGATACTATAGGACTTGATAATTAATATGGCCTGTTAGAATCTAAGTTTTAGGCAAATAGGCATGATTAGAAGAGTTTTGTAGCTGCTCGAGTCCAGTGACACTGCAGTGTCTTTATTTTGAGACTTATGTCTCTCCAGTTAGTGCTATGGCACTTCCAGTACCTGACCATCACTTGAGGCTTTGCCTCTTTATTTTATGCCTCTTGGTATCTCCAATTGATACTCATTAATAAGACATAAATAATAAATAATTAAAATATAAAATAATATAATATATATAGAATATAGAATAGAATATATTTATTATATAATATATTAATAATATATTAATAAATAATATTATTATATTAATTATTAATATTATTTATTTATTTATTATAATAAAATAGAATTATAATAGAGATAAAATATAAAATATATTTACTAAATTTATTAAATAAAATAACATAATTATAATATAAATAATTAATTTAAATAATATAATGATATAGTAATAATTAATATAGAAATAATTAATATAGAAATTCTAAACAACTAAACAAAAATTGAAAATTGGATTTTGAAATTTTGAGTATCCAGTACCCGTTACCCACATTTACAGAAATTTTGAAAATGTTTGTTCTGACTGATCCTGTCTAGTTTCGCTTAATTTTTCCCAACTAATAAATGAGATGACAGGTAAGTAATAAATAATGTTTTTTGTATATATAATTATATATTGCAATGTTAGGTTATTTTTTATATATATGATTCCAAACATAATACGTGTGATTTGGTTTGACGACAACTGTGAGTAGTCATCATCATACATGACATTCTTCCCCACCGAGTAATTTTGCTTGGAACGATAGTTTTCCTCCGTGTAAGTTTGATGATGATGTCTAGGTTTGGGACAACTACAACTGCAAGGCCAATGAAGGAGAATTTCGAAGATTTTGTTTTATGATACAGTTGTAAAGTTATACATCGCATTTTGTATCTAATATGAAGAATTGTATTATATAAATCCTGGCCTATAAATATAAGTATAAAGTACTGTAATATGTAGCTTTTGTCATGTGCTGTTAAATATGAGCAAGATAAAGACTGTGAATATTGTTATCATATGTAGGTTATGTATTGCCTATAATTAAAAAGTTAAGTCGCAATGAAACAAGAGAATTTAAAATTCTGTTCTAATCCTAAGTGAACAAGTCAGTCCTTTTCATCGTGCACTCCCTTATCCTCAATACTGCCAACTTAGCATCATTTTCCCTTATTTTGAATGAAAACTTAACAAATGGTTTGAATTAAAAGTATTATAAAATTTCGGGTCAATTTGTTAGATTTTATACATTGGGAGCCTAATTGAAATCTAGTTGATAGGATGGGGGATATTTGTAATTATTTCAAATAAAAAAATTATGCATGTATAACCTATAAAAATATTATTATTTATTTGAAAATGATGAAGCAAATCTAAACAAGTAAAAGAAAATTCAGAAACTAACCAAGAGATTGAGTTTGCCGTTAAATTGGGATGAGACTGTTTGTATGGGTTTTTCTTTTTGGGAGGGAGAGGTTACGTCACAAACTGAAACGGTAACTTGAAAGCCTTTATTCTTCCATTCTTGTAGACGTTCATTAAGCTCTGTTTCATTTCTAGAGCAAGTGTGTATGGTTGCCCCAAATCCGCCAAGTTCTTCCACAATTGCATACCTAATAACAAATTTAACTCCTTAAACCTTGAAATCCATTATTCTATATTTCTCTAACGCATTGGTAAGGAACAGAAATTGAATTTTCAGGTTTGGGCCTAATTGGATCAACCAGTCAGTTGGGCTTTGTCCATACAGATACTGAAAAGCCACCACGTTATTAATATTTTATATAAGAATTCAAATGTTTTTGGTTACTTTAGTTTGTAAATATATATCCATCGATTTAATCCCGGTCTAACTATATTGATGACAATGATATTGGGGCATGCACGAGTTTCCATTTAGTCGAAAAAACCGGTTGAATTATTCAAGATAGATTTAAAATTATATCTAATTCAATGAGAATTGAATCAAATTGAATTGACCGAATTATCTGTTCAGTTTGATTTTACAAAAAATAAACATAATATACAAATCTAAAAACAATATTGTTTTTTAAAGTTTGGATAATTCAATTTTATTAATTTGAAGGTATTAAAAATTAAATTGAAAAAATAAAACCGATCTGGATGAAAACCAGAAGAAGAATTATTGGAGCGAAAAACTCCTATTTCTGTATTATTACTTCATACACAATAAAGGTGTGTTTAACAAGACTTATATACATGTGAAACTAACTAGAGTTAATTAACTTAAGAATAACTGCTATTTAACTCTACTAACTAGTTAACTAACTACTAACAAAAACAGAAACTAATACACTAAAACAACAAGCTATTTTAGTGTAAAACATCATATACACAATACACTAAAACAAAAAGCTGTTTTAGTGTAAAACATAACACCATCACAATACACTAAAACAGCTAGCTGTTTTAGTGTAAAACATCACAATACGTAATATCTACAGCCCCCACTTAAGCTGGAGCATGATGAAGATCAACCATGCCCAGCTTGGAACAAAGCCTAGTAAACAAAGGAGCAGAGAGAGCCTTGGTGAACAAATCAGCCACTTGTGAAGAAGAAGAAACATGAAAAGGAGTAATAAAACCACATTTGAACTGATCTCTAACAACATGACAATTAATCTCAATATGCTTAGTCCGTTCATGGAAAACAGGATTAACAGCAATATGGATAGCAGCCTTATTGTCACAGTGAAGAGGAATAGAAGTAAAAACAGGAATATGTAGGTCCTGAAGTAAATAGCTTAGCCATTGAAGCTCACACACAATCATGGCCATGCTTCTATATTCAACCTTTGCAGAAGACTTGGAGATAGTAGACTGTTTCTTCGACTTCCATGAAACTAAAGAGTTGCCTAAGTAAACACCATAGCCAGTAACAGACTTACGAGTGTCAGGACAAGCAGCCCAATCAGAATCACAATAAGCTGCAAGACGAAGATTGCTAGTAGCAGGAAAAAATAGACCCAAAGAAGCACAACCCTTCAAATACTTCAACAAATGCAGAACTCCATACCAGTGATTAATACGAGGAGAATTAACAAATTGAGAAAGTTGATGAACAACAAAAGTAATGTCGGGTTGAGTAAAACCCAAATAGAGAAGACAGATATCTGGACACATCAGTGAATGGCTCACTAGCATCAACAGAAAAATCTATTCCTTTTTGCATTGGAGTAGATACCGATTTAGCTCCCAACAAACCAACATCATGGATAAGATCAAGCACATATTTGCGTTGATTAATAAAAATGCCATCTATACTCCGTGCAATTTCAACACCGAGAAAGTATTTAGCATGACCAATGTCTTTAATAGTGAATTGATCATGAAGAAACTCCTTGAACCGTTGAATTTCTGCATCCGAATCTCCAGTGAACAAGATATCATCAACATACATAAAAATAATGAGAGAATATCCTTGATGAGCAAGAACAAACAAAGAATTATCACACTTAGACTGCACAAAATCATAAGCAAGCAACTTAGAAGTTAAGTCCACATTCCACTACTGAGAAGCTTGTTTAAGACTATACAAAGCCTTTCGAATCTTACACACTTGCCCATTCTTTGCCTGAGTATAGCTAGCAGGGACCTGCATATACAATTCTTCATCAATGTAGCCATGTAGAAAAGCATTATTGACATCTAATTGATGCAAAGACCACTGTTGAATAGAAGCTAAGGCCAAGACAAGCCGAACAGTTACTATCTTAGCGACAGGACCAGTCTGGCCTTGTATCGATCAATTGTGCCATCTGGTTTAAGCTTAACCTTGTAAACCCATTTACAACCTATAACCTTCTTGTCAGGAGGAAGAGCAACTAAATCCCATGTATGATTTCTATCCAAAGAAGACAATTCATCTTGCATGGCTTGTTCCCAATGTAAACTTCCTCGAGCTTCTTCATAACATCTAGGCTCACAAAAATTGTCAACATGAGCAAGAAAACATTTATACTGTGCAGTAAGAGAACCAGATGAGGGGTAAGAAAAAGTGATAGGAGTATATGAAGTTGGATTTTTAAAGGAAAATCCCGTTGTAGTGGAAGCAACAGCATTGACTATAAAATCATTCATCTAAGAAGGAGTAGTTTTTGATCGATTGGTTTTCCTGACTGCTGGAACAACACTATTGTCACTAAGAACAACATCTGTATTGGATGGTTGTAAAGAATCAACAACATCAATATGACTTGGAACAGAATTCATATGTGGTGGAGAGACAAGCTCATCAACACTTTCATCACCAAATGGAACTAAAGGAAGAACAGGATCATCTTTGGAAAAAGCTGCTGAAAAAGGAAAAATATCTTCATAGAAGGACACATCTCTAGATGTATAACACTGATGTGAGGAGAGACTATAAACAAGAGAAGCTTTTTGACTAGAAGCAACACCAAGATAAACACATTTGTCAGCTCTATCATGAAACTTATCCTTCCCCGGCTTTACAATGGTACAACAACAAAGGCACCCAAAAATCTTCAAATCAGTATAAATAGGAAGCTTTCCATACAGAATTTGATATGGTATTGCCCAATGCAATACTGCAGAAGGCAACAGGTTACTCAAAAAAGTAGCATGTAAGACACTATAACACCAAAACCTCTTTGGCAAAGATGCTTGAATTAACAAAGCCCGAGTAATTTGCAAAATTTGCCTGTGCTTCATTTCAACCACACCATTTTGTTGTGGCGTATAAGGTGTACTCCTCTGATGCAAGATATCATATTGTTGGAATAAAGTTTGACAATTATGAGCAAGAAACTTTGTTCCATTATCAGACCGTATAAACTTGAGTGTAACATCAAATTGATTCTTGACCATGAGTATAAAACTAGTCAAAAGTCCACAGGTTTGAGACTTAAACTGCATTAGATAAGTCCATGTGGTTCGACTATAATCATCCACTAAGGTTAAGAAATAATAGGCACTAGAAATGGATTGAGTACGATATGGACCCCAAATGTCTGTGTGTATCAATTAAAAAAGTGCCAAAGTTTTAATGGTGCTGGAATAAAATGACTTCCTTGTCTGTTTAGCTAACGGACAGACTTCACAAAAATCAGAACAAATGACCTCTTTATTAACATTCTCTGTCATAGGTAAGTGTTTCATAACAGCAATTGAAGGATGACCCAACCTCTTATGCCAAAAAGTTTGTTTCTCAAAAACTTTATTCACTACACAAACGCTGGAACTATCTATCATGACAGGATTATGATTCAAAGAAGAAATGTTACAGGAATTTGGTAAGAAAAAAGAACCATTGCTAAAAAAATAGAGGTCATTATGCACACTGCCTTTTGCCAAGATCCTGTCAGTCTTCAGGTCCTGTAAGAGGCAAAAGGTAGGGTAAAGTATGCATCTAGCAGTAGAGGATGAGGTTAAATTTTGCATAGACAACAAATTATGCTTAAACTTTGGCATGTAAAGCACAATTTTCAGCACCAAAGAATGACTCAATGTAACATTTCCCTTCTTATGTATTTCAGCAACTACTCCATTAGGCAAATAAATCCTAGTTATCCGTGTAAAATCATGCAACTCATCAAACAAATCCTTTTCAACACAAATATGTGTGGTTGCTCCTGAATCAACTTCCAGTTCTGCAAACTAGTTTGTTTATTATTGGATGAGGAAGAAGCCACTGCAGACATACCTGCATATTCTACTTGGACTGAATTCATGTGTTGATTATCCATGATCTGCTTTCCTTTAAGAATTTTGTGTAACTCAAGTTGAATCATCTCAGACAAGGAAGCTTGCTGAGTTCTTTGTTCCGTACTTTCATCTACATTATTAGCCTCTACCAATTGAACCGACTTCATCTTTCCTTTGTCATTGCCTCTCTTCTCCTTAAGCTCTTTATACCAGTCATGATAGCCTTGCAATTTGAAATAGGTATCCCTTTCATGTCCTTCATTTTATAGTAGTCACAATATTTATCTGTTTTCTGTTTGTTTTCTTTCTTCTTGTTTACAAATCTCCCAGTAGATTGCTTGTCTCCTCCAACATTCCTTGTCAACATCGCACACGCTTCAAGATTTTCTCCATTCATCATGTGGATTTTTTGCTGCCGTTCAATCCTAAGCACAATAGAATACACCTTATTAACTGTAGGAAGAGGATCAATAGCTAACATTTGGCTTCTTATATTGTCATAGCACTGATTCAGTCCCATAAGGAATTGTAAAACCTTCATTCTTGAGTCAATTTCTTCTAGCTTCTTCTTCAAATCACAAGTACATTTTCCACAACTACAAACAGGTAAAGGCTGAAATCTAGCCATTTCATCCCAGAGTTTATGTATTTTTGAGTAATAAGTAGTAACTGAACTGTTGCCTTGTTCAGTCATACCAATGTCTCTCTGTAGCTGATAGATTTGTGGTGTATTATTGCTATCACCAAATCTTTCTTCAAGTTCATCCCAAAGAGCCTTTGAACTTGAACGATACACAAAAGTATCATCTAACTCTTTGTTCATCGAATTCAAGATCCACTGCTTGATCATACAATCCACCTTCCTCCATCATTTATATTTTTGGTTATTCACTTTAGGAGTAATTAGGGATCCATCAATGAACCCTAACTTGCCTTTAGCCTCAAGAGAGTTCATTATGGAAATACTCCAGCTCAAGAAATTATTCCCTGTTAATGGTGTTGTAACAAGCACCATACCAGGATGATCTGAGCTACGAAGTTTTAGAGGATCATCATCAACTTCATCTGCACGCACGAACTGTCCAGCAACATTTTCTTCTTCATCAATTGCCATTTCTTAACTTGTATCACGTTCCAAGAACAAAGAACAAGCTCGCAAAGAAGTAAAACAGTAGAGAATCGATCTCTCAATTCCATATTAGAACCTGATGCTCTGATACCATGAAAAAATAAAATCGATATGGATGAAAACCAGAAGAAGAATTATTGGAGCAAAAAAATCCTATTTCTGTATTATTACTTCATACACAAGAAATGCGTGTTTAACAAGACTTATATACATGTGAAACTAACTAGAGTTAATTAACTTAAGAATAACTGTTATTTAACTCTATTAACTAGTTAACTAACTACTAACAAAAACATAAACTAATACACTAAAACAGCAAACTATTTTAGTGTAAAACGTAACATCATCACAATACACTAAAACAACAAGTTGTTTTAATGTAAAACGTAACACCATCACAATACACTAAAACAATAAGCCGTTTTAGTGTAAAACATCACAATACGTAATATCTACATAAATCGACCTGATCATAATGAAATATAAGTTAAAAATCGAATCAATTGAACTACAAACAAAACATATTCTAAATAAATCAAATTATCGATCATTTGGTTGGGTTTTTTATTCAAATTCGATTTTGCATAAATAAATCAGACATTATAAGGAAAAAAAGGAAAAAATTAATTATTGAGGGAAGGAAAAGGAGTAAATACAAACCCAAGTCCTTTAGTACCGCCAGTTACGAGAGCAGTCATTCCTCTAAGTGACCATCTTCCATCTTTCCCACTCCGCTTCATTTTTCTCACTCTACTAATTTAAACATGAAACTTAATAATTAGATAACCAATAAACATCAAATCTAATTCATTTTATAAATAAATGAAAAAACAATTTCTATTTTTCTGTTTGGTATATAATATTTTTCACTTTTTAAGTTAAACTAATAACCGCTAGAAAAAGTAAAAAATATCATATATTGAAAAAAAATGCTAGTCAAATCCAAATAAATATTCTTTCTTTAATTGTAATAATTAAAAGATTTTATTTTTTTAAAAATATATTTGTTAATTAAAAAAGAGAAAATCAATAGAATAAATGACTTTTAAAATTTGAAAAAAATAAATTAAAAGTTGAATTCAGAATTTTGGTGAGGAGTAAAGTTCTCTAATAATATTTATGAACAACTATGCAATTATCAAATGATACCTCAGAGAAAACCACCAAAACTGAACCTAGCTCCTAGTTCTATCAACAACAAAAAATGAAATAAATAAAGTTGAGCAAAGCAAAATGACTTACAGTATTAGAAGATGGTCTTTTTCTTATATCAGAGCACAATGGGTAGAACAAAATCAGAAGATGACCATCACTACAAGAAAATCTGAAAATAGCAACGAAAAAATAGCAACGAAAATACAATTTCGTTGCTAAAATTGGTTGAACTTTATAAAATTAGCAACAAAAAATATTTGGTTAGCTTCTGTTGCTAAAAGTGGAGGGAATTTTTGGTGCCATTATTTAGCAACGAAATTGGTGTTCCGTTGCTAATTAAGGTGGCAACAAGTGGCGGATAAAATTTGGGACGAAAAATAGCAACGGAATTTAATTTCCGTTACTATTTTAGCAACGAAAATCTAATTATGTTGCTAAATTTTACTTTCAATGAAAAATAGCAATCGAATTTATATTCCTAAACAGTAACGGAATTTTATTTCGGTTGCTAAAATAGCAACGAAAAACGAAATCCGTTGCTAAAATAGAAACGAAAAAAATTCCGTTGCTAAAATAGCAACGAAAAAAATTTCGTTGCTAAATTAGCTAGCAACGGATAAATTTTTCGTTGGTATATTGGTCGCAGAGGTGAAAAAAATTTGGGTTAAAAAATAGCAATGAAAATTAAAATAGCAACGAAAATTAATTTCCGTTGCTAAATTAGCAACGGAAACAATATTCTGTTGCTATTTAGCAACGAAATTCATTTCCGTTGGTAATTTGGTCCCAAAGAGGCGAAAAAATTTTGGGTCCAAAAATAGCAACAAAAATTGAATTCCGTTGCTAAAATAGCAACGAAAATTGAATTTCGTTGCTAAAATAGCAACGGAATAATTTTCCGTTGCTAAATTAAATGTTCATTTTAAATGAAAAATCCCTAATTTTCTAATTATTTACATAATTGCCCTTGTCTATAAATACCCCAATTTTTGGATTAACCCGAATTGTATATAAAATTGACAAAAAGTATAAATATAAAATAATTTGTGGTGGATTTATAATTAAATTTGGGTGTTATTAAAAAGATTTAAAAAGTTTTGGGGTCGATTTGTAATTAGAGTAAAGATGGAGGACCAAGAGGGACATTTGGCCAAAACTACGTCGTTTTGGCCATTTGATTTCTCTTAATTTTTAAGGAACCAAATTAGTTCCATTTTGCTTGGTCCCAAAGAACCCGACGCCTCCTCCTCCCACTTCCCTTCTTCTTCTTTTACTCAGTCCGGCCACCACCACCGTCGTCGTCGCCGTCGCCGCCAGCAGCCATCGTTGCCTCCTCCGTCTCCTCCTCTTTCTTCTTCTTCTTTTCTTCTTCTTTTCTCTTCCTCTTCCTTGCGTGGCAGCAAAGTGGGTTTGGCTCTTCCTCCACTCCATATTCTTTTTGTGTTGCTTCTCTCTCTCTCTCTCTCTTTAGTTAGGTAAGCATGTATTCACTCTTAATTATTGATTTATGGTGAAAATATGAGGTAGAGATGATGTATTTTATATTTAGAGTTTTGATTAATTGGGGAAAATGGAACTGTTGGAAATTAAGTGAATTTATAGTTATATAATTGTTGGGATTTGCTATAAATCATGAATTGGTAAATGAATTGTTGAAAATTCTTGTGGAATGTGAATTTTTGTGGAGAGAGGAAATGCTGTAGATGGAGAAAGTAGGAAAAAAGAAGGAAATTAATGGTGAATTAAGGTCCTAAAGGCTAAAATTTTGAGAAGAGATTATCAAGCAAGTAAGTGTTCAAGCAAATTTATTTTTCCTTTGTAATTATGCATTATGTAACTATGCGCATAGGCATTGGCCAATCTAGAAGCCGAAGCTAATATGATAAGCTAAAGCTACGAGAAACTGAGCAGCTTTGGCCATTTTTTTCCTTCCTGTGAAAGAAGAAGCTATCTTAATTTAGTTTATTATATCTAAATCTGTAAGAGGTGTAAGAGGCCATGGATGTGTGCATTACAAATTATAGCAGAAAATATTTGAATTATTCGATAAATTGAAGGAGACTTTCCTACCTGCCATGGCTATGATCTGTTCATTTCACCCACTAACTAATCATTTTTCTATGATTTTATTGAATTACGCGTCCTTTAATTTCATTCGTCCATTGCTTATACCTCATTCTCATATGGGATTGGTCGGCTTAATTTTTTTTTTAAAAAAATCTTCCTTTGAATTATTATTCAAAATCAATCTCAACTGGTAAAAACATCTTGGGATTAGCATACTAAATTTGTAGTATATAGTGTTTTTATTATTAATTTTTAAATCTTAATTTATACTAATACTATATAAAGTTTGAGATTAGGTGATAAAAAATAAGTTTCTATTTGTTTTCATTTTTTTTAGTGCTAGCTAGGAAATTTTGCCAAAATTAAGATAAAAATAAATATTTTGGTTAATGAGAGACTGCCAAAATTCTTTTAGTGCTAGTTAGGAAATTTTGCCAAGGAATAAAAAAATTATAATTAATTCTACCATAATGAGACTTTCATATCTAGGTTAAAAATGTATTTTCTTAATAGGGTTAGGAGTTTGTATTGTGGTTAAAATCTCTCTTTTGGGGAGTAGGACTCTCCTAAAGGGATTAGGACTCTAGTGCAAATATGCAACAGTAACTTGTGTCAAGGAGGTTGCAACTGTTTAGTTTAGACATCAGACACACCAGTGTATCTGTAAATATATGTAGTGATCCCCGGTCTATCCAATGTGACTACTTGAGGGTTTAAGAAGGAACTGTTAACATAAATTGCAAGGGTTACTGTTATAACATTTTTCCCTTTATTTATTTGTTTATTTTTTGGTATGCAGAACTGCTTTTTAACAAAATTACTAATTCCCTATGGATATTTCTTCTTCTTCTTCTTCTTCTTCCATGTATTTCTCCTTTGAGACACTTTGAAGATATTATTATTATTTTAGTGACATGAATTGGAGTTACGGTGCTGATATAAGTTTTTAGCATGCTAATTTTGCTTATGGCCACAATAACCATCTCCTACCCTCTAGGGTAAGGAAGCATAGTGACCATGATAGGAAATGTCCTTTTTAAATGGCAGAAAATTCAGAATTAAGGCATAAAATAAAAAATCAAGTCCTTAGGTGTAAGTTAATTTGTAGGTAACTTAACTGACTCTTTCATCTTGTATATATGTTTTTATTGGTGCTAATTTCAATAACCATCATGTCTTTAAAATTTTACATCTTATTTTTATGTCCTGATGACCCAGGTTGAATATTATTAGAGACTTTCATGTTTAGTACCATTGAAAGAACCTCTTGGTTCCTTTTCCAATATACAAACAGGTGATTGCATTTTAACGTTTTCACGTAATAACATATACAAAATAAAGGTTAGTGTGGTTATTTTTAGTTTTTGTTTTTCTTTATTCATCTTCTTTCTCCACCTACCTTTCTGAGGGTTGGGGTCTCCTCTGAACCTGCTACTAACATTTTTTTAGTACGTATCTATTTGTTTTGGTCGTTAGAAAAAAATTGAAAGTGCAGGAAAACATCTCTGTTCTGTAGTTTATGGTTCACTTTCACCTGAAACTTGCATAAGACAGGTGCGTGTTCCTTCTTGCTTATGAGAATCTTTCTTTCATTGTCTAAACTCCAAATATATCCTATCACACATGTTAGGCATATTTTTATTGTTTACTATTTTAACTTGGCTTTTTTGTATTGATATTTTCCTAATGAATTGTCTATGTCTTAGTCTATCTACGACTAAATTTTTTTCCAATAATTTTTTGATAGTTCTTTGAAAGTACATTTTTTGTCAAAATATTTTACATTTTATGATTTTGCATTTACTTTTAGTTAGGTGGCTAGTTATCTCTGTTGTTGTTCCTTGTATGATATGTGTAGTATTAGGAGTCACTGAATTAATATGTTTTATAGAATTGCAGGCAACAAGGTTCAATGATGATAGCAGTGAATTCGATGTGCTTGTGGCTAGTGATGCTATTGGGATGGGTCTTAACTTGAACATTTCTAGAATCATTTTTTCTACAATGAAAAAGTTTGATGGGGTGGAGTTGAGGGATCTAATAGTATCAAAGATTAAACAAATTGCATTTACTTTTATTTTCATGCTAAAGGCATTATTTCATCGAGGCCTTGCTATAAATAGCCTATTCAATTTGAAATTTAACCGAGAAAGGAAGGGGGCTTGTCAATTTGGTTAACTATGGAGTTTCTGTTTTCTTTTCCTGGCAATCATACTGTGATTTTGTTTCGAATATTATTATATAATAATAATTCTTGCAAGTTTAGAAATATATGATGTGGTGTAAGGGGATCAATAAAACCTTAAATAGCCGATCACAAATAGACTTTAACGTCATCCCCTTAATTCAGCAATAGCTAGTGGTTGTTGCGGCTTCCAGTCACATTTTGTTGTCACATGCTGCTGTATTGTGTTATAATCAGCTGTGCTGTTGACATTTGCATTTTAGTTATTCTGTTGGTTTTTCAATTATTTGGTTTTTACGTGTTTTATCAATTTCCAACATTAGTATATATTATAACTGTAAGGAAAGCTAGTAGATATGGTTCAAAATTTCCAATTGGAGAAGTGACTTGTCTGTCTGCAGATGATCTGCCTTTGCTTCACTCATCACTTGAATCCCCTTCACCTATTCTAGAGGTGTTGATGAATTGTCAAACTATTTCGTACATGGTAGTTTTATCCAATTAACAAGCAGTGGCCTGGAACTCCAGAGAGTAATGGGAAAGCAGGTGTTGAATCGAGTGCAGGTACAAGCTAATGATAGAAGAAGCTCCCATAAGATTTAATCATATAACTTGAAAATTTAAGGTGGATGTTTATTGGTGTCAACATTATATATACTGTCCGCACAACATTTAGAAACCCGAATGGTGATCGGGACTGATAACCTGAAAATTCTGTCAAGCAAGCTTATGCTGCTAAATGGGTCATGGAAGTTTGAATGCCTTGTTATGAGCCTTCTAGGGTAATGCTTTTCATCATTAATTTTATAACATCTTAAATTCAAATTGAAATGAAAAATTATCTATTCATGTTCAAGAATTTATGTTTTTTGGGGTCTGTGTTGACTGAATTGTAGGTGTACTTTTATTTCAATTGGCGAATATAGGCTTTTGTATAAATTTTGTGTAAAAAATCAACAATACTTTAGTGATGGAATAACAACGATAATTCCGTCGTAAGTTTTTTTATAATACTAGCTCAATTTAGCAATGGAAACTTTAATTCGGTTGCTATAAATAGCAATGGAATTTCTATTCGGTTGCTAAATATAGCAATGGAAGTTGATTTCGGTTGGTAAATATAGCAACGGAAATTCTAATTTCGTTGGTAAAAATAGCAACGGAAATTGAAAATCCGTTGCTAAATTTAGCAACGGAAAATAATTTCCGTTGCAAAAAATACCAACCGTCAAATTTACAACCGAATGTTCCGTTGCTAATAAAAATTAGCAACGGAAATTCAACAAATTCGGTTGCTAATTTTCGTTGCTATTTGCTAATTTTCTTGTAGTGCATGAAATTTTGAAGGATATGTAATAAGGTAACGTGTGATACAAATTTAACATCAATCAATGAATAAATATCGGAGAAGACTGTCGTGCTCTATGGATGTCATTAATTCCACGACGGCATACCTAGTCTTCCCAATAATTTATCTATTTTCCATTACATTTTCAATAAGGGTAAGTTATGGATCGGTACAAGTAAAAAAAGATTAATCAATCTATTAATATTGTTTTTTAAAACTATTAGCCATTAACTCATTGGTTATATTTGTTTAAGTAGCCCATTGGTTTCAATTTTTTAATTTGATTAACCAATATTTTTTAGTTAATTATTAAAATTTATAATATAAAATTATAAAAAAAAAAGATAAAATTCAATTAAATTTCAAATGTAAAAAATAATTCAAAATAAAAATCACAAAATAAATATAATTTATTAGCCAAAATTTATATTTTATAAATTAATAGTTAATATTACAAAATAGATTTAATATTTGTTGAAAATTAATATGTTTGATTCTAAGTCAAATATAAAAAAAAATATAATTAAATACTAGTAAGTAAAATATGAACACCAATATATGATAAAAAATAATATATATAAAAGTTAATTAGATACTACATATAAATATTACTATGTAATTAAAGAAAATGACATGATATAAATTTATTTTAAATTATTTGATAAACGAACTGCATCTGGATTCGAGCCCAAGGTTTGGGTCTTTAGATATTTGAACCACTCAAGATCTATTTGGGACCTATGCGATGCCGTTCCAGACTAAGTCCTAGTTAGGATATAAATCCTAATTGTATTCCCTATTTTGGAAAAAGTTTCCTGTTTAGGCAGGACTCTTTTCTCAAGCAGGACTCCAATGGCAACTAGGTTTTCGAGGTAGAGTAGGAGTCTTTTCTTTATAAACATTCAAGATACTCAAGTATGGAATTCTCTTAGCCAATCTTTACCGAGATCATTGTCTTTTACCTTTACTAACTTGACCGTCGGAGAGTCCCCTTTGTCGGACCGACCGTCAGAGCTTCATTACTTCAGAAAATCTCAAAGCAGGAGTCAGGCGAAGTAACCCGATAGCAACCTAGTATTTTTCAAACTGTTATCATTTGGTGCGATGAGCGTGGAACCTTGATCCCCACAAAATTATGAATTCTAATGATGAAAACACCGAAGCAGAGAATGATCGAAGTAACACGACGCCAGGCCCCCACTTGCCAGTTTTTTAGCCCCTGGAACCTACCCTACAAGGTGCTTCCACTAACCTCCCCAACATCGGCCTACCCGCAGAAGCAACGAAAACCCCCATACCTGGCCTTACCCCTCAGCTCGCTCAAGCCCTTTTGTCGACTCTCTCACAACTAGCTGCTTAACTGGCACCTCTACTAACACCGCAAATCACCCACATCAACACCTTCACCTGTTAAATGTCTGAGCTTGATAGTCCTGAGGAACGACGAGGGGTCGAGGATAAGCCTAACAAGAGACGAGTTTGACAAGCTCACAAAAGAAAGGTTGCAACAGAAACAATGTCATACTATGGTTAAGTACCCGAATAACTTTCGATCCCCACTTTCCAAAGCCATGCTTTCTACCCCTTTTCCAAACATAAAATTACTGAACTTTTCTCAGTACAATGGAAACACAGACCCTTGAGCACACATAGACCAATTTCGACACGTTATGCTAATTCACACTACAAATGATACTGCACTCTGCAAGATCTTCCCATAAAGCTTAGTGGATTCTACCCAGGTATGGTTTGGGAACCTATCCAAGAAATTCAATAAATAGTTTTTGACAGTTCACGAAGATGTTTGAGGCAAAGTTTGTAGAGGCAATCTGACCTACGAAAGTCTTAATTGACCTGCATCGGGTAGTCCAGGAGAAGGGGGCATCATTATGAAGTTACATGGATAGGTTCAATAAGATAACAATGGACATCCGAAACTTAAACCTAGAGGTCACCATGAATGTGCTAAGCAGGAACACAAGGTGTCAAGATTTTAGTGATTTCTTAAACAAGAAACCCCTAATGGACTTTACCAACCTGATGACCAGGGCTCACAAGTACATCCATATAGATGAAGCAAGGAGACTCAGGTATAAAAATAAAAAAAGTGTCGGCGAAACCTCTCGAGGAACGAAGTCGAGAGAGGAGTGTCTCGACGAAGAGCGAGTTAAGAACTATAAGGGGGTCATATAAAGCTTGCATGATCTTAAAGCCATACTCGAAAATCCGCAACGAAGAACAATTTACCGAACTCAACACATCCTTGCCCAAATCCTATCTTGGATGAAAAAGAACTACGATATAACATGGCCAAAGCCCATGAGGGATAATCCAAACAGAGAGCAAAGCCTATATTGTACCTTTCACAAAGATAGGGGGCATGAGACCAACAATTATAGACAACTTAAGAGAGAAATCGAATACCAAATTAAAACAAGCGAGCTCAAGTAGTTTGTGAAGGGGAATAAGGGCGATGCCAGTCAAACACCACCTTGATAGTCAAGCCAGAGTGAAGGGACCAGTAGCAAGAGAGCCCTAGTCAGGGTAATCCACGTAATAGCAGGAGGGAGGCATTATTATGTGTTCAAAGATTCTAAGAAGAGCAAAGCAAAAAAGGTTTTCTTCAGAGGGAGAAGTTCGCCAGCCACGTCAAATGTTGTTCGATTCTCGGATAAAGATGGGAAGCACATGCGTCAACCCCATAATGACACCCTGGTGGTGGAAGCATTGATTGAATATTTCTTAGTACAATGAATCCTGATGGATACAGGTAGTGCGGTCAACCTAATTACTTTGCAAGCGTACAAGGCCCTAGGCATGCCGAGCCCGATGAAGGAAGTCACAATCCCTTTAATCAGTATCTTCGAGAAACTAGTCAAGGTGGAAGGGCTCAATCAATCTAAATATGCATCTCGAAGACAAGTTCACGATCAAGTTATATATAACATGTTTTATGGTAGTAAATATGCCATTGTCTTATAATGTAATTTTTAGCCGACCTCTATTGGCTGCCATAGATGCTTACATTTTTATGTGGAAATTGGTTATAAAAATCCCAACATTAAAATGAACAACAATACTCCGGGGAAACCAGATAGTAGCTCGGGAGACATAAGTTACTATGTTGAAAGAGGCAAACCTGGCGCTTTCGGTGGATGCACTGGATGTCCCATCTAACCTGACCCGACAAGCTGAGCCTATGGATACCTTACAAGAGGGTGAGCTATTTCTCGAAAAAGTGGTGAAGATCGCTTGAAGAAAGAAAAGTTTAGAAATGAAGACATTGTTGGATGTTCTCCAGTCTCTTGAGGACGTTTTTGCCTGGAAACCTTTAGATATAACCGATATTTCACTCGAGGTAATAACTCATTCTTTAAACATCTAGCCTAATTGCAAACCAGTGAAACAAAAAAAAGCGCAACCATGCACTAGAGAGACAAATAATGATAAATGAAAAAATGAGCACATTGCTCAAGAACGGGTTCATAAAAATGGTGCTCTATCTGAACTGATTAGCCAATGTAGTGCTGGTAAAAAAATCTAACAGAAGTGAAGGATGTGTGTGGACTTTACAAACTAGAACAAAGCCTACCCAAAAGATAGCTATCCCCTGTCGAACATTGACATGTTAGTAAACTCGATGGCCGAATTTGGAGAGTATGCCTTCCTAGATGCTTTGGTAGGCTACCATCAAATCCCAATGAGTCCGGAGGATAAGGAGAAAATAGCATTTATAACTCATAGAGGGACTTATAGCTATAGGATAATGCCATTCAGACTTAAGAATGCAGGGGTTGCTTATCAAAGGTTAATGAACAAGTTATTTGCAGACCAGATAGGTCAGAATATAGAAGTGTATGTGGATATTATGATTGTCAAAAGAAGAACCCCATCAAACTTGCCTAAGGAACTCAAAGAAACATTCACTACCCTTAGGAAATTCGGGCTCAATCTAAATCCAGATAAGTGCACTTTTAGGGTTTAGTTTGGCAAATTCCTAGGTTACGTGATCTCAAAATGGGGGATAGAGGCAAATCCTTCAAAAATCAAAGCCATTTTGAGTATGGAACCATCAAAGACGATCAAGGAGGTGCAAATACTAAATGGGAAAATTAAGGCCCTGGGTTGATTCATCTCCTTTTCGGCTAAATGATGCCTTTCATTCTACAAGGCCTTGAAAAATCCGAAGAATTTTGAGTGGAGTTCAAAATGCCAATTAGCCTTTAAAGCTTTGAAGTAATTTTTGAGTTTGCCTTTGCTACTTAGTTGGCCACAGTAGGGCAAGAACTTGTTCATATACTTATCAGTTTTAGAATGAACCATGGGTTCGGTCTTGGTTAGAAAAGAGGGCACTCAACAGTTCCCTATCTATTATACCAGCAAAGTTCTTAGGGGAGCCGAACTAAGATACCCTATCCTTAAGTAACTAGCTTTGGCTTTAATCACCTTGGCAATAAAATTACGGCCGTATTTCTAGGCGTATATGGTATTTATTCGAACCAACACCCCCCTCAAGAAAGTAATGCAAAAGCCAAATGCCTCAGGGAGGATAACCGAATGGGCAGCCCATTTAGAGGAGTTCGATGTTAGATATGAGCCCCGCTAGACAATGAAAGCATAAGTTCTGATTGATTTCATAGCCGAACTCCATACTTCCCCACTAGAGCCAAATAAAGTAGCATGGAAGTTGTACATCGATAGAGTAGCCTCAACAGAGGGCTTCGAAATAGGTGTTGTGCTATCTAGTCCAGGCAAGATATGTATACGAGCAATGGCCAGGTTATCCTTCCCAGCATCTAATAATGTTGAAAAATACAAGGCACTCAATTTTGAGTCACAGCTTGTCATCAAGGTAAAGCTCGATTCTTTGATTATTCACTCTGACTCTCAATTGGTCATTAACCAGCTATTAAGGAAGTTTAAAACTAAGGAGTAATATATGAGGATGTATCGGGATCTAATATCCACTCAGCTTGCCATGCTGGAAAAGGGCAAAGCTCATGGGCAATAGAGCAAATACCCAGGGAAGTAAATAGTGAAGCGAACTTATTATCCACATAGGCATCATCAAATGATGCGATACTGTTGGAAGATATAATTTGGGCGATCATTGAACAACCATCATATTTATTAGTCCAGATGAAAGAGCAGATGGATGGGTGGAGATTGTCATTTTACCAGTTTTTAGACTCTAACATTATCCCGGATGATCAAGTGGAAACCAAAAATGTAGTGCAACATTCCAGACTGTACTCTATTATGGACGAGAAAGTATATAGAAGATCATACTCACTCATATGGTCACTGTGCTTAAGCTCGGAGGAAGATGACTATATCCCTAAGGAAATTCACGAAGGCATTTATGGTACTCATGAAGGTGCTTAAGCGATAGCTCAAAAAGCACTATTGTAGGGCTACTATTGGCCGAAGATGGAAGATGATGCTAGGGATCTAGTAATACAATGTGACAAATGCTAGCGATTCGGAAAGATAATCCACCAAGGATCAATTTGGCAAACTCCGATCTACAGCCCATGGCCTTTTGTACAATGGGGGATAGACATTTTGAGGCCTTTTCCAAGTAGCAACGAGGCAAAGGGAAATTCCTCATAGTAGTAATGGACCATTTCACCAAGTGGGTGGAGGCAGAATCCCTTACAACCATTACCCCGACTAACATAATCAAGTTTGTCCAGAGGTCAATTATTACCAGGTTTGGTATCCTTCACACTATTATTGCTAATAATAAAAAACAATTCGATTGTCAATATTTTAGGAACTTTTGCGAGGAACTGTACATCGAGCTAAGGTTCACATTAGTCTATCATCCCCAATCGAATGGTATGACCGAGGTAACCAATAGAACAATTCTATCGGGGTTAAAAAAGAGGCTAGATGAGGCAAAGGCCTCTGGGTGGACGAGCTAAATAACATACTCTGGGCATACCGAATTTCACCCCAATCGGCAACTAGAGCAACCCCATTCTCCCTAAATTATGGATTGGAAGCTGTAATTCCCTGTGAAGTTGGAATGTCGAATGCAAGGATCGACCAATACAGTGAAGAAACCAATAGTGATATGTTATTTTATCATCTGGATACTCTAGAATAGAAGAGAGAAGAAGCACAGATCCGAGCTGCAGCATATAAGCAAAGGATGGCGTCTTATCACAGTCACAAGTTGAGGCCTCAGACTCTGTGTGTTAGCGAACTGGTTCTTAGGAAAGTTGTCGAAGCCCAAACTACGGTAGGGATAAGCAAACTAAGCCCGAATTGGGTAGACCCACACAAGATACACAAAGTGGTAAACTTTGAAGCTTATTGTCTCAAAGATATGTCCGGAAAGATATTACCACATACTTGGAATATTTCCAACTTGAAGAAGTATCATCAGTAGCTCAAATTGGCATATCGCCAGAAACCCATACTTAGCTCAAATCGGCATATCGCCACGAGCTCCTTTACTTAGCTTAACTCGGCATATCACCACGAGCTCTACCTTAGCTCAAATCGGCATATCACCACAAGTTCCTTTACTTAGCTCAACTCAGCATATCGCCATGGCCTCTACCGTAGCTCAAATTAGCACATCACTATGAGCTCCTTCCCTTAGCTCAAATCAGCATATCGCCACGAACTCTCATTAGTTTAAATTGGCACATCGCCATGAGCTCCTTCATTTAGCTTAACTTGGCATATCGTCACAAGTTGCTCCTCCTCAGCTCAAATCAGCACATTGCCACAAGCCCACCTAGCTCACTCGACACATCACCATGAGCATAACTCCGTTAGCTTAAAAATGGCATATCATCGAGAGCAATATGCAATTCATTTTAGTGCAATACTTATGCCATAAATGTTATGTAAAAGCTCAGCTCGACAGCTTAAGCCTTAAGTAGATTTATTAATAACAATCATCCCAACCAAGCCTCTTAATGCCACTAGCAAACTCATCACTTTGCTTATTTGTTAATTTCTTTGAATAAATGAACTAAAATAAATTGTCTAAAAAAATAGGCTTGAATGACTATTATGTGTACGAATCTCGAATAGACTAACTAGGTTCGGGCTTGATATAACAACTTTGTTTCTTTTTCAAAGCCCAAGCCAAGGACCCAGCCGAGGACATTTGTTAGGATCGTCAAAAATGAAAAGAAATTGGAAACAAAGCAAGTATGAAGATTGATCAAGTATGAAGACCCACTTCAAAAAATTACAATGAAAAAGTCACATCCTTTGTATGTTCACTTTAGAGCAAAAGTTCAGTAGAAAAATAGATATTCATTACAAAGGAAGTAAAAAAAAAAAAAGCAACAAGAGCACCCGAACTACTCCTCGTCGGGTTCAATCTCCTTCAGCTAAGACAAATCTTTGTTAGGGAACTTGCTCTTCATTTCTTGAATAAGCTTGTTCCTATAGGTGATGGCTTTATCTACGGCGAGGTCATCCATCTTTTCCTCCAGTTTGGCACAGCGGCCCTCCAGTGATGCCTTATTAGCTTGGAACTTCTCGAGCTCGATCGTAGAAGCTTGAAGTTCTTTTTTAGCCTTAGCAAAAGATGTCTGGAGCTCTTCCTTAACCTTGGCAGCAAATGCTTCAGCAGCAACGAACCTTTCGGCATACTCCTCGAAGGCTTTGTAACGAGACTCTTCAGCTTCCTTAGCCTTGGCCTCTAAAATAGAGGTTTGATCTTTCTAGCCCTGGGCTATAGTTTGAGCCTCTTTTAACTTTCCTTTGAGTTCCTTGCAGATCTTTTTCTACTCCCTCAGCAGCCCCAGAAGCCGAGACATCTTCCCAATGGCTGTGTTGGACAATACCAAACTCTGCACATAAATGTTAGCCAACGCATAAGGCTACATCAATAAATAAATGAATAAAGATGTCCGAAGTATGAAAAGATACCTCTACTTTATGCCTTCTCATAACGGCACTATAACAACCTTACTGAACAGTCTAACTGAAATATGTGATAACCCAAATTTTTTTCTAAACCTTAACTACTCTGTTGACTGCAGACTCGTCCAATATGAATTACTTAGAAATTAAGTATACCAATTAAACTATAATTATCCACTTGACTAATTGCCAAATAAAAATCTGACAATATAACAACTAAAAACTTGTCTAATCCACCTGAAAATCAGCCAATTTTCTCAGCCCTTCAGGGGCACCACAATACAAAAATAATTTCAACATGCATCTTATACATCCATTCTCATTATTAATCACGTTTTCTAAGATGATTTAATATTACATATTACACTCTAAAACCATTATAATACTCCAAAATAAAGAACAATTTACATTTAAATCGCCTCGCTACATCTGTAAACCTCAAAGGTGATCTGCCCACACTAGATCCCCTCTTCTGATGGTTGAGCCATAGCAGCTGTCTAACCAGAAACAAGCCTATCCTGATACCTACACGGATAATAAAACCCGTGCTAAACTATAAAGCTTAGCGGGGAACAATATAATCTAAAGATAATCTTTACAACACATACCATCAATTATACAAGTACAAAGTTTAATGATGCTGCCAGCTGATACTTTCAATTACCTTAAATCCAATCTTTTGCATTCAACAATAAATCACAAGCATAAGAGAAGGAACATATTACTCATATAGGCAACAAAACTTAATAACTCAATAAGCAATTCATCAGTAACCGTTACCACAAAAGATGTTTGGCATAATTCCTTCATACATATACATCATTTAAAATATAGTATGCATTCTAAATTCACTTTCATGTAATCATTAAAACAATATTGGCAAGGTGAACTATATGTTACATAACACCATATGATACCAAATATTATGCACTTGACCCGTAATAGAGTCATATATATATATATATATAAACAAATATAACAAATTAAGAAACTAGCTTATAGATTCCAGAAACAATATAATTATTAAAGATAAATTCTTAGTGTACAATACTTACTCGTAATATATAGATCCATAATGCATATATAGTATTAAGGAATCTCATGCTCATCAATATTGTAACTTTCAATTTATTATCCGTTTTCTACATATAAGAGAATAATTCTTAAGCAAGTTAGTTTTGAAACTATAACGTTTCTTTTCTTTTACACTTTTTAACTTATTTTCATATTAATGCCCCTAGTACAAACTCAGCAGAAACTCTCAGACCAGATATGCGGGATGTAAACCCTACAGGGTCACAACAGAGATAGAGAAATGACCTCCAGAAGGCCAACTCTCACTGAGTAAAGAACAGAGATAGAGAAGCCATGGTGATCAAAGATCCAATTCATAGCATAGCAAGTCGTCATGACTTGCACTGTAATACAGAGATATCCCTATGGCTAGTCAATTATATCCTGAGCTAGGTTTTACTGTCTGACTCTTTCTAAGGGCACAAATTTCACTTTTAAAACATTTATCAGATTTCTCTTCTTCTTAATTACTTTCCAATCCAGAAAATACAATTATTCAGAATCTTCAATATTTTTGTACAATTTGTGAACCTTCTTTCACTCATGTCATGAATTATTTCACAACAATTCAACAAATTCTCTTTAAAATATTCTTCAGTCATCAGAGGAATCTACTCTATATAGATTCATTTAAATTACTTTAAACTTTCTAATAGCCACAAGTTAACAATACTTATACTAGTCATAGTAGTTCATGCATTGCTAGACTGTTTTCATGAGAATGAAATCATATATAATCACGCCAACCGTAAGTGCCTAAAATAGCACGTAAACACATAATCATTTCAGAAGGACGTACCTGCATGGTTCATCATGATCATCTCCTTTGAACCTCTGTACTTATTATATCATTACCAAAATATTTTGGAATAATAAACTAGGCAAGATGATTTAATTGATTTTTTTCCAGCAAATAAATGGGAAAGTATTTTGTAGAATCTAATATTAAACAATTATTCCATAACAATTTAATAATATGATCATAATATTTCTTGAAAAGTTATGCTAAAAATGACAAACAGAAAAACATTACTTACTACAGCATAAGATTATAAATAGAATTTAAAACAATTAAAGTGTGATTCACAACCTTTAAGGATTTATTCCTATCAATAAAATCTTCAATATCATCTAACTATTACAATTCAATTGCTTTCAAGAACCATTCTAACTCTAAGTTTTGGCTTCATCAGTTATACTCATATTCATTCATATTATATTAATGAATAAACTTACATCATATATTTGTGTACATCTAACATCATGATTTGCATATATTTTCAATTATCATATCGATATAACCAATAACTAAGTACATATCTTATACACTTTACGCCTGTTTTATGCATCTCTGTGTACGAACGTACTTTTAAATTTTCATATTAGTTGATTTAGCTATCTAAGTTCAACCATAAGTTAACTGTCAAAAACTATACTTTTTATTGCCAAATTAATCATCAGCTTTAAAATTTCTCTTTTAACGTTTAATAGAATTACCTAGATATGTAATTATACATCTTTTAAATAAACATGTTAGCTAAATTCTTAGATAATCTCAACAAATACATTAAACAATTTTTCGTGAAGCTAAGTGAAGTAGCAAATTATAATTTCGTTACTAAAGAATAATTCTAAAATCATTTGGTAAGGAGCTAAAAACATTTCTATACAAGTTAGCAAAGAAAATCATATTTAAACTAATACGTTGAAGACTCAATCATGAATTTTCATTATGATTTGGCTGTAATCCTATTTAATATTTTAACTCCAACTAGGCAAGGTCTAGAACAGTGATCAGTAAACTATCCCATTAAATTTATCAATAATATCAAAAGTAAACCATTAACGCATAATTTAAATAAATTATTTAATTTATAACATAAACAGAACTCCAGCATCAAACATCCGTAAAAACTATATTCATTAAACTGTAAATGTTCTTTAATTTAATTAAAGTCCAATAGGAAGGTTTACTTTGATACGAACCATAGGTGTATAACCTTATGGTTCATGCTTTTGTAAGAGATTTATTAAATTTGGGTAAGTGGCTGAAGGAGCTTGGGTGTGTAATGGAAGCATTTGACTAAATAGATCTTCAATATAAGACAAAATAAAAGAAAGTAGGAATATATCACTTAATAAAATAATTAAGTCACTCAAAGAACTAGAGCATACAATCAGGAGAGTGAAGCATCTCTCAGGAAAGTGCTCAACCACTCAATGAACTAAACAAACCATTTGATAGAGTGTTCATTGACCAAGGAACTGTAAAACTGCATTCTTTTCACAACTCATTCCACAAACTTCAAAGGGTAAAAGATATTATATATATATATATATATATATATATATATATATATATATATATATATATATATATATATATATATATAGATTTTCCCTTAGTTCCATGTTAACCAAGTTCAACGTCACTTCTATTAATAGTTATAATTCGTTATTCATTCAATTATACCACTAACACTCAAATCAAATCAAGCTCAAACTCTATCTTCCCTAGTCCAGCCTAACTAAATTCACTTCAAACGTTACACTTTCCAAAAAATATTTCCTCACTAATATTATGACTCATTTACTTTTACATATTATCGGTTTCTTATAACAAATCCAATATATACAAAGCTAATATCAAGCATAATTCCCATAGAATAATCATATTTTAATTTACCTTACTAATAGCCAACATCATATATTTTTTTAACACAAATCAAACACATATAAGATCAAAGAAGTTTTCAAACCTGTTAGTCGAATTTGCTACAATCTGCCTGTCACCATGTTCGTTGGACCAATCACTGGAGATCGCCGGATCGATCATCGGAGACTCATCGGAGCTGCCTATTGGTAGCTAAGACCACCAGTAGCTGCCATGTACCACTCATGCGCTCCAATACCATAACATTTAGTCGGGATCTAAGCTAGAATTTCCTGTTTCATCGGAGGCCGATCTACTTGCTGCCGATGAGTGGGGAGAAACAAAAGGCACGAGGAGCTCCGATCTACCCCTGGGAGTTCTCCGGTGGTGGTCATGCCCTTAGCCGCTGTCGCCACTCATCGAAAGGGATGTCGAAAGCCTTTGGTGAGAGAAGAAAGAGAGAAATAGTGGAGCAAAAATCAAAGTACTTCGGTGATGGAGGAGCGACGCCGCCAGTGGCCAGGAGAGGGAGGAAATGCCGGTAGGGAGATCGCCGATGATCGGCCCGCTCACCCCTCCCGATCTTCTATTCTCCTCTCGTCCTTCTTCCTTCATCTTTTCTTTCTTTATTCTTATCCCCTTTTTTTGCCTCCACTAACTCCCTCTCTGAAAAATAAATCCTAACTTTTATTCATTTTCAAAAACACCCTACAAATACTAATTATCCTTACAATTTATACCAAATAATTCATAATTAATTTAAAATTATCACTTGCCCTCACTATTTCAATATTAAATTCACACATTTAATCAATCTAAATCAAATAATAACACATTGGGTCATGCAATTTCGACTAGGGTCATTTTCGAAACCTTACAGGCACAAAGGTGATCCATCTTTAAATTCGCAGGGGATGACACCTCGTTCGAAATGTAAGTCAGCAAAAAGCAGAAACTGTTAAAGTCTAGGTTAGAGGAGTTATAACTATTCTTATTCTGTAGCCACATTTCTTAAACCTCCTCTGTTGTCTAGAAAACTTTCTTGCCCCAGCCCGATGAATTGGAGGCCTTTTCTTGATGAACCCGATCGAAAGAGGGGCCCGACAGCATAATTAAAGGATGACTCGTTCGTGATAAACCATGAGCCTTAGAGGTTGGGGAAGTGTCGGAGATGGTAATTGCAGTCGAAACATGAGGGCTCAAATTCATAGGAGGAGCTGAAGGACTTGGGTTGCAACAGGAGTAGGTTGAGCAGGAGTTCTGACCGTAAGATTCGGTGTCACTTGAGCTACCATCTCAAAAGTCCTGGCTTGGACATCAGAGGCCACCATGTTGGCCTGCCCGGAAGCCTCACCAGTTTTTTATTTCTCCGCCTTGAATGTTTCATGAAAAGATGTCTTTTTCGCCCTCTTCATGACTGCAAGACACAAATAGGATGAGAGACAAATTAGATTCCTATGTTAAAGAAAAAAAATAGAAATACTTGTCTCACTAGGTGGTTCGGGGGAGGACTTCGAGTCTAAAAAATTGTAAATATCAATTTTTTTGGGTGAGCTCCCTCCATTGTGCTAAAATTTTCTCTTCTTCCAAAGTTAACAATAAACACTGATCATTGCAATTCACATATGAGCCCCAAAAAGTTTGAAAGGAAAGTCAAAGTCGCTCTCTATGATAAAAAATCTAATCTTTCAGTTCTTCAGGGAGTTTGTTTTCCTTGCGAAGACCCCATAGCCAAGTCGAGCTTGAATGTAACAATAATTCTCTATCATGTTATGGAGTCCAACAATATTGGTAGCCTTGAAAAGATGAACCGAGAGATCGATGGCATTCTCATCAGTCCAGATTTAAAGTACAGTTAGTGTGAGCCAGGCATTTGGGTGCACTTGAATCGCGGTGAGGTCATAATATTTTAGGAAAGATATTTTGAAGCGTGTGAGGTGGAGAGTGGCTCCAACATGAATGATAGCCTCATAAAGTACTAGTTTCTTTTTGTCATTAAAGTTGGTATTGGCTTTTATATGGGAGTCTAAAGCTAGATGCTTATATTAGTAAGGTATCTCTAACCGAGCTCTCAAATTGGCTAGTTCAGTAACCTTGATGGTAGAACTAATGTCAAGCAATCGTGGGTTAGCCTTAGAAGGTCTCCTGGGTCTAGGCCGACTACGCTTGGGAGCTTCGTTGGTAGGAATATTTAATAGAGGGTGAACTCCTAATTCGGGTATGAAAGCAGGAATTTAAAAAGAAGGGAGCTCTATAGGGGAATCATTAGTAGAAGAGCTCCGAGCAGAAGTGCTTGGAGTGTTATCATCTAACAGGTTGTCAAAAATCCTAACTTCACTGGAATCTGCCAACTCACTCATTTCTTTAAGATAAATAGTAGAAAGAAAATAATTAAAGAAAGGAAGTTCTAAGGAACTAACCTGAAACTTCAAGGAAAGAATCAAAATGCTAAGGAAGAGATCACACAAAAAAGGATTGAGAATCGAAGCTGTAGAAAAGCGAAAGAAAAAAGGTAGAAATGAAAAAATGGGGAGGGTATTTATAGTAGTGACGAGTCGTTGGATTGAAAGTTAAGGAACGGTTCTGATTTCACTGAAGTACGTGAAATTAACTACGATGACAGCTAAGTACTCAGGATTCGAGAAAGGTAATGATGACATTATAGCAGTTGTAGAGATCGAGGGGACGTTTCTTTTGCAATTACTGCCGGCGTAAGGAACGAAGCCACTCATCGCTTCAATCAAGGGTTTCGAAGTGTCAAAACGAGCTTGTGCTTGAATATTTCAGCTCGACATAAATGTCTTGTAACTTCGGGGGGACTTATGATAACCGAACTGGTCCTGGCTCAAGGCCCAATGTTTGGGTCTTTAGATATTTGAACCACTATTAGGATCCATTTGGGGCCTATGCAGCGCCATTCCAAACTAAGTCTTAGTTAGGATATAAATCCTAACTGTATTCCTTATTCTAGGAAAAGTTTTATGTTTAGGTAGGTCTCCTTTCTCAAACAGGACTCCAATGGCAACCAAGTTTCTGAGGCAGAGTATGAATCTTTTCTCTATAAACATTCAAGATCCTCAAGTATGGAATTCTCTTAGCCAACCTTTATTGAGATCATTCTCTTTTACCCTTACTAGCTTGACCGTCGGAGAGTCCCATTTGCCAGACTGACCGTCGGAGCTTTATTGTTTTAGGAAACCTCAGAGCAGGAGTTAGGCGAAGTAACCCGATAGCAGCCTGGTATTTTTCTGAATTGTTATCAATATTATATAAATTTTAGAGGAAATATATAAAAATTAAGGTATAAAAATAAAAATATACTTTAAATATATTTTAAAATATTATTTTATGTAAATTTTATTGAGATATAGAAAAAAAGAAAAATTTTTAAGATATATATATATATATATATATATATATATATATATATATATATAACGGTTAATCGATACTTAAAAATTTAAACTGTAACCAAAAACTGAAAATATAAAAATTAAATACTGTAACCAAATCCATTGAATTGATTAACCTTAAAAATCGGTTTGATTTCGAACCGATTTTACAGTTAATCATATTTTCAATTTTTTGTTTACTCCTGATATTCACTCAACTCTCGTCTTATGTGCGATTTTTAAATATCATAAAATATTAAAAAGTGCAATTATTTTTTAATTATATAATTTAATTATATTATTTTTAGATTTATTAGAAATACATAACTAACTATATTGATGGCAATGGTTTTGGGGCACGTAGGAGTTTCCATGTAATCGAACAGACCGATTGAATAATTTAAGATGGATTTAAAATTGTACATAATTTAATGAAATTAAATCAAATTGAATTAATTAATTATTTGTTTAATTTGTTTCTATAAATAAACAATAGTTAAATCTAAAAAAGACGTTGCTTTTTAAAATTCAATTGGTTCAGTTTGGTTAGTTTGAAATTTTTAAAAATTAAATCAAATTGATTACAATGAAATTTATGTTGAAAACCGAATTATTGTAAGAAGATCAAATTGTCGGTGATTTGGTTGGATTTTATATTCAAATTCGATTTTGCATAGGGATAGGGGCATGGACTCACTGCCACGAGCCTTGTTTCATCATCCAATCATACCCTCAACTTGTGAACACTCATCCCTTCCTTCCTATCACCATTCATTAATTCTCAATTAATAACAACTATCTATTAAACCGTTTGATTTTCAGTTCATTATTACTCTTTTCGTTTTTTTTATCAGTTGCTTTTATTATTTTCATTAAAATTAAAAAATAATAATTAAACTTAAATTTAATATTAAATTACGTAATTAAGACTAAATTATCAAATTTGATTGGTTCTTATTTTATTAAAATAGAAAAATAAATTGAAAAAATAAATTAAATTATATTGAAACTCTAAAAATAACAAATAAATAAAATTTATTTTTTTAAAAAATGACAGATAAAAAAGAACGAAAAGAATAGTTAATAATACAAGATTGACCAATAAGCTTTCGTTTAGTGGTACTAGGTGGTGTTAGTGCAGAACTAACTAATATGCTCTAGTCGAATTTCTATTATTAAATAGAAAAAATGTAATCCAGGACTAACTGCCCTTTCATGATAAGCTCCAAGCTCATACCTGCTAAAAGAAGTAAAAAGTAAACAGTAGGAGGTAGAGAGGGATCATTAATTAGAACGGTTAGATGTTATTGTTAATTGGGACAATTTTTAAAATATTGTGTTTTAAAAAAATAATTACGATTTTGGGGTGTGTCAGAAAAATATTACAAGAATTGGGTGTTTTTTGAAATCACTGAGAGAAGATATGGTTTTTTCAGGAGTGCGCAGAACGGGGACAGAATCTGCTGCGTCTGAAACTGCTGGTCCCACAAGCGGTTTCAGACTGGTTCCTCCGCCACCCCCCTCCATGATTGAAAATTTTTTTTATTTCCCTATATAAATGTTGCCCAGATAGCTTTCATTCCATACATGAGAAATTATTACACTCCAATTATTGTTATAGTTATTTATTTAGTTACAATTGTTTACTGTATGATTTTAGAAAATTACACAATTTAAGTAAATAATTTATTTATCTCGGAGTAGAATTGATTTCGAAAGTATTATCATGCAAGGTTAGTAAGTTTTTATTAATTTTTTATTTGTAATTTTATGTTAAATCTATAATAATTTTGAATTTATTTATTAAAATACAGAAGTTAATGAAAGTGCAAAACCAACAAGCTTGAAAAATCGCAAGTGTGTAGCTAAAGGAAGAAAGTATTTTATTAATTTTATTTTATTAATTTTTTTGTCGTAGTCTGAAATTTAATATTTTTATTAGAAAAATAAAAAAAATCAAGTGTTGTTATTGTTATTAGTATTATATATAAATAGTGTAATTGCATTATAATATTTAAAAAATATAAAAATTATAAATGTTACTAAAATTCTTACGAAATGGACCGATATAGTCGTAAATAATTATAAATGAATGTAACAGTTAACATAAAATTTTATTTTATTAATAAATTTAAGTAGTAGATAATTAATATTTGTATTTTATTAATTTTTTATTAATATTAATGTTGTTGTTCTTGTAGTCAATAGAAATAATAATAGTACTAATAATATTTATATCGTTGTCGTTGTCGTCGCTGCTTATATTATTATCATTAAATTTTTTTATTATTGTTATTTTTATTATTATTAAATTTACTATTATGATTCCTGATGATATTACTATTGTTATTGTTGTTGTAATTGTTGTAGTTATTTAAATAATAATAATTATTTATTATAATAATAAATTGTTGTTGTTATTATTATTATATAATAAAAGAAAGTAAAAAATGTTATTTAAAAAAATTAAGTTATATATTTTATCTAATGAAATATTTTAATATTTTTTGATATGTAGGTAATTGAAATATGTCAACATATAGTGACTTTTATTTGCACACCGGAGGAGAAATAAGTGTAGGCGCGTCGGGTTTTCAGTATAATGTATCTGGTCCAAATGCTGTTACAAGAAGAATGAGAGTTAAAAGTAAGCCGACTCTTTCAGAATTAGCCCATAAAATTCACGTGAAGTTGGGTTTAGGTATGAATGATGTGATTTCACGAATAATTTACAAAAGTCCAATGTACAATTGCGGATCATTATATTGGACGTCCATGGATTTGGCGGATAATGAAGACATAGATGCAATTGATAATTTGGTGAGATATGACGATTACAACTTGGTGGAATTGATTATTGAAGTTGGAGAGGGGGGTGCAGGAGCTAGTCGACCCATTTATGGACATGAATGTCAATATAAAAGTGAGGCATTGCAAGGAGAAAATATCGAGGCCGGTCATCAGCAAATGTTAAATGAAATCGATCCTAGTCAGCCTACGCAGTCTTTTAGTCGTCAAGATATTGAAATGTTCTCTCAGTATAACCACCAAAGAGAGGACATTTTTAGTCAGCCAAGACAGTCTGTAACTCGACGCGATGGTGAATTAATTGGAACACAGGCTAGTGTCAGTTCAGGACAAGGTCAATTGCGTCGATCAGTTAGCCAGGTGCCTAATGCAAGGGTGAGTCAACCTAGGCGATCAATTAGTCGAAGGGTTGGTGATTTTTTTAGTAAATCACTTTTTGGAAACAGATCGGGAAGTTGTTCTGGTGAGAGTAATTTTGGTGGGGGAATAGCTGCACAGCCAAGTCATGTTATAGAACCCGATAGTTTGCGACGTTCGAATTCCCATGTCCCAGGTGCCAGTCGACAGCGTTCAGTTTTCCATGTACCTGATGATAGTCAACGACGATTTATTTCTCATGTTCCAGCTGATAGTCAACGCCATTCTATTTTTCATATTTCTGATATCAATCAACAGCCCTTTGTGGAACAGGTAACAGATATAGTGCCTAGTGAGCATGTGCAATCGTATAATAGAAGAGATGTAGATTTATTTTGTGATAGCATTTTTGGCAACGCTGAAAATATGGATGCAAGCGAGGAAACTGGCCATAATGCCAACACTGCAGATTATGGAAATGAATCATCATTGGCTTTGGGAGAGGATAATGATCTTGAAGATGTTCCAATGTACAATGATTATGTATCGCTTAAAGATGATATAGAAGCAGAAATAGTTAACATGATTGCAGATAGTGATGGCGAGGATTCTGATCACATTGAATATGCCAATCCGTTAGCATCGATGCATCCAATAGAGGAGACAGGCGAGGCAAACTTTGTGTTCCCATCCAAGCATTACTCAGAAATAGATTTCAATGCAGCTCAAATCCCCATTTCTAAAGATGTTCACTTTGCAACTTGGGATGGTGTGTCCGAGTTATCGACAGGTTTGGTTTTTAACAGTAAGGATGAAGTGAATTATTGTGTGAAAAAGTATTCAATAATGAGAAATATAGATTTCAGAGTTGTTGAATCTAAGCCAAATTATTGGGTTGTGCACTGTGCAATGGCCGATGATGGATGCAGATGGAGGTTAAGAGCTATCAAGAAAGGAAGTAGTCCTTTTTGGACTGTGACAAGATTCAAAGGACCTCATTCATGTCTTGCTGGTAATGTATCAATGGATCATCGGCAATTGGGCTCTCAAATTATTCGCAATTGCATCATGGGTATGGTAAGTAAACAACCAACCTTACCTATTGATGTTATTATTGAGGCTGTGAAGCAACAATTTAATTTTGAAGTATCGTACCACAAGGCTTGGTACACGAAGATGAGAGCAATAGAGTGTATATTTGGTGATTATTTTGAGTCCTATCAAAGGTTTCCAAGATTCTTAATTGCCTTGCACACGTACAATCCCGAAACTGTTTATGAGTTTGTGGTTCAACAAACGGAGGACCCATCAGTGAAGCAATTTCAACGGATTTTTTGGAGTTTTAAACCTGCCATAGATGGATTAGCTCATTTTAAGCCAATTCTGTTGATAGATGGTACGTTCTTAACTGGAAAATTTTAACAGACACTACTTATTGCAAGCTTAGTTGATGGTAATAGTATGCTATTTCCAGTTGCCTTTGCTATTGTTGAGTCTGAAAATAAATCCAGTTGGGCTTGGTTTATGTCCATGCTTAGAAAGTATGTCACTCAACATGTCGGGCTTACAGTATAATCGGGTCGGCATGCAGATATAATGGCTGTATTCCGGGATGAAAGGAGATGGTGGAAAGAACCTCTAGCCTTTCACAGGTTCTGTTTGCAGCATTTCGTTAGCAACTATAACACGCATCACAGGAATGCAACAATCAAAAATCTGCTTTACAAGGCAGGTAAGTTAAAAAAATGTTAATTTTTTTAATCAAACCATATGTCTTACTTGTGTAGGTGCACAATTTCAAAAGTGCAAGTTGGATAATATCAAAGAGCTTGACAAAGATTCATATAATTGGGCAATGAGGACATCACCAGAGTATTGGACACTTTCTGAGGATGGTGGTTATCGATATGGGCACTTGACAACGAATATTACCGAGAGTGTCAATAGTGCTCTGAAGGGTGTTCGCATGATGCCAATTACTGCAATCATTGAACATATTTTGGCTTATTTGGTAAAATTTTACAATCAGCGGAGGGAAATTTACATGGCCAAAATGGACACAATAACCCACCAATACACCTAAGAATCCATGCTCGAGCAAAACATTGTATCTGATGTTCATTTGCATCGGGTGGAAAAATATTAAAATGTCTACCCAACCACACCATTTTTATACTGTGTCCCCTGAATTCATTTTCTGGCGAAACCCGACCTACAAGACGGCCACATTCATAAGGCCAATCGTGGTATAGATGTCCAGTTACAGGACGTCCATCGATGGGTAATCCGGTCAATACAACAACATCCTGCAGTGAGATTGTTGCTTCGCCAACCGAAAGGTGAAATGTGTGCGTCTCTGGTCACTACCTCTCAACCAGTGCAGTAACTAAATTATTATTCACATTCATCACACCTATTTGTAACACGCCGTAAAATCGTGCTGCTCTTAGGTATGGAATTATTCTATCATCAATGTTTCTATAATGATTACTTACGCTAGCTCTGCGTGTTACCAACACACTATGTTCAGCCTAAAAATAATTAAATAAGGTATGAGTATTATATAAATAATTATGTACCTACATAAAAGTTTACTACAGTGAAATAAAAAAATTACCTGTCCGTTCCAAATGATATCGGCTCGATGTTTGCCTCCAAGCATTAATACATCATTCATGATAGGTCCGGGATTAATGTATTTTTGATTTCTAAATTGATCAATCTCTACAATAAACAATATAAACCTTCTAGTATAGTATAAACAATTGTTATTTAACATTTTAATTTACATATAAATAAATTTTGTACAGTTGAACTAAATACATGATAAATTAATTAAATTAAATTATATTAAAAAAATTACAAAATACATGGTAAATTAATTAAATTAAATTATATTAAAATAAATTACCAAATATATGGTAAATTAATTAAATTAAATTATATTAAAATAAATTACTAAATACATGCTAAATTAATTAAATTAAATTATATTAAAATAAATTACTAAATACATGTTCAATTAATTACATTAAATTATATTAAAATAAATCACTAAATACATGCTAAACTAATTAAATTAAATTATATTAAAATAAATCACTAAATACATGCTAAATTAATTTAATACATTAACAACTTTTAATAGATGATAATTTTTTACAAAAATATTATACTTCTAAACTATAGCAATAAATAATTAACAAAAAACAACATTATAGTTCTAAACTATAACAACAAATAATTAACAAAAAAAAAAACAAATTACAAAACTTACTTGAAAACGTAGAGGAAGAGAAGAGGGAGAGCACTACTCCAATTTTTGCTTCAAAATCCGGAATTGTGTTTGTGGGTGTCAAAAGGCAATTGCCCTTATAAGGGTTGAAGGTTGGTCTTTCCCGGAGTCAAACTGAAGTGACCGAACTGTTAGTATAAGCCCTAGCCCCAATGCATTGTAATAAAGCACTTTGAATTAATAAAATGAGGCATTTGTTTTATCCTTTGTATTCCTGTGCATATCAATTGATAAAACTATCCAAGAGTGTTGTTTCGGTTTAAGTTATCATGTGTGAGGCACATGGTTGTAAGACCTTGAAACAAATGAGACATCATTCTAAATATCCCAAGTCAGTCATTGTTATGGGAATAACAATGAATTAAGACTAGTATGCTCTCTCTGATATTATGAGTTCTGTCTTACGGATCATTAGGACAAGAGTGTCAATCAGAGATAATAGATACAAGTTAAAGAACATGGTATCTGGATACGATCCGCTCATGAGAACACTACATGGTACAAGTCATAAGTGTTTCTCATATGCAAGTTTTGTATCGGAGTTCTTAGACTTGAAATCTCTATGAAACTCTTTATGAATTACTGTGTACTTTGACATACACCTAACGTGCTCGTAATAGAGTGACAAGTACGGGTATGATTGGGTATGCATTAATTCATGTTAGAGAGCATGAGAGAAGTGAAGGGATTACCCCTCTCAATAAGAGAGAAAATATCATCGGCCACTTGATCAGTGAACTGAGAAGTGTATGGCCATACCGAGATGAAATAATGAGTGATCATTATTTATCTGAGAGTTCAGTGTCATTGGAATATCAAGAAAGGAATTAATATATATAAGGATGACTAGTTCCATGCCTTATATTAATTCTGATATTTATGGGTAAGGGACTATACAAAATTGAATTAGGTCACTAAATGCCATATACATTTTCATTTAATTTGGAATGCTATAATATCTTGCTAGAGAATATATATAGCCTTTGAATTAATTTATTAATTCATTGCCAATATTAAATGGACCTATAGGATCACACACAAAGCATTAGGCTTAAAATACTTAAATTAAGTATTGGGCATTAATTTGGACTTTTAATTAAAGTCAAATTAATGTATGTAATGGGTTATAAAATTGCTATTGGGCTTTGGTCCATGAGAGAGAGAAATTCAGCCCACAAGGTTTAATTTCAATTAATTAATTATGTTACATTAATTAAGTTAATTGAGTATTAAAGCCTAAAGGAATTTAAATTAAATTAAATCACTTATATAATTGATGAAGTGGCCGAAATTCCAAGAGGGAAATCAAGGAATTTCGGCACATGTTTATTATTTATATTAAGTGTTTTCATTTAATTAAATGTCTTATGTTTTATTTTAAATTTGAATTTAAATTCAAAGGAGTTTAATTCAAAATATATTACTTATCTTTAGGAAGTGAAAGAGTTTGAATTAATTATTTTAGATAGTTGAATTCAGATCAAAGACTTGCCAAAGGATAAGCATATATATTAAAAGAAATAAAACCCTAGTGGTGATAGAAGCTGGGTGAAAAAAAAAAACCCTAGCCATCTTGCTTTTGGCGTGAAATCATTCTCTCCCTAAAAAATTCTCTCTTGGCCGAAATACACAAGGAGAAGGATTCTTCCTTGCTTTCTTGTGTTTTTAGGCATTAATAGTACCTAAAAGAAGTACAAGATCAAGTTTTGTAGCTTCAAACAATTGCCATTACACAATACTTAAAATAGAGCTAGCAATCTCTATTTTAAGCCATCTTTGCAAGTGTGTGTGTGAGAATAAAGGGAGTGGCGTTAAAGGTTATTCCTTGGCATTGGTGATCGAGACCTAAGGCGGAATAAAGTCACCTTAGTTGTTGGGCATCATCAAATTCAATTTTCAAAAGGCATCATAAGTTGTAAGTTATACAACCCTAAATTTGCATGTTTCGATTCTTGCTTTGGATTTGTATGGTATGTATGATGAAAAATTTTATTTTTTCCGCTACATTATTATCACATTCATACCATGTCATATTCCATCAGTGGTATCAGAGCCTAAACATGCTTATTTTAGTGCTTTAGATGCATGAAAAAATTAATTAAAAATCATCATTATGAAAACATGCAAATCTGAAATTTTCTGTTTTGAGTTTTTTGCATTGTTTTGGTGTAAAAATGATTTTAATTGATTAGATAGGTATTATAATTAATATGAAATGTTAATATACTGTCCTAAGATGTTATTAGGGCTGGTAATGGTCGGATATAATTATTTATACCTGATGGTACATGTTAATTATGAAATTAGGTGCTTGTTGGCACGTAAATTGCTATTTTAACAACTAGTTTTCAAAATTAAATGTAAAAACATTTTTGGCATGTTTGTAAGTGATTTTTAAAGATTAAATATTAGGTCTGGACATATTTTAAATTTGATTTTAATTCTGATCCATGACAATTTAATTGATTAATTTTAAAATCACTTAAAACTATGACTAGTTTGTGTTTGTTACATGTTTAATCAAGATTGTTTGTTTTATTTTGATTAAAATGGTAAAAACACATTTAGATCAGATTGGTACAGAATATTAAATCAATATTTATGAACTTATTTAGATTATTAAATGTCTCATAAAATTGATTTAAATGTTTGTGCATTTTATGGCATTACATAAGCATTAAACAACTAGTTTTTGTTGTTTGTTTGTTTTTGCATGAATGCCGTGTACCATATATGTGTTCTTCATGATTTTATATTTTTAATTCATGTTAGCACATATTATATGCATTTTTAATGTTTATGGACTGTATGACATAAAATTAAAAACTGGCAAAATTGAAAATTATACTAGAGTTGATTTATAGCACAATCTAACTAGTTAATGTTTTGGGCTTTTAAGAGAACTTATTCAATAAGAGGATTTAGTCCATTGGGCTTTGGCCCAGGCCTGTCGTGGGGTCTTCTCTTAAAGGTTCAAGTACACAATTTCCATTAATGGGCTTGGCTAAATTAATTAAAATTAGACTTTGTTTTATCCATGAATGCTATGTATATTTATTTGCTAATTTGGTGTGATGAATGGATATGCATGGTGCATTCATGGGCCCTGGGTTTTATAATTAAATATGGCCTGCGAGCCATTATATTTTGTTGTAAAAGTTTTTCATTTATTTCTTAGAATAGAATATACTTGAAGACTTTGTAAATCAAGATGAAGCCCACCGGAGTGGAGAAGCCCAACTCAAAGATTCTTATGTAATAGTATAGAATCTTAGTTGTAGGTTTTTGGGCCCATGTTTGTCACGCTTTACTTTATGCAATTATTTATATATGCATGCTATGTATGGATGACAAAGCGTATGCCATGTAAGCCGTAATAAAATGAATCCCTAAAATAGTAAGTCACAAAGTTGCCTTCCTAATTCGAAACATGTCAAGGAAGCGATCATCGGTCACGTAGACTAGGAGTCCTAGATGCGCCTGATTATCTTTGTGAGGCATGGGTTGTGAATGTAGGTTGGACTTATCATGGAAAGGGATGCCCGGACCTAGGCAACTAATAAATGGGTTGTGCTATAACATCTTAAGATGTTAGCCCATTTGATCCAAGAGTCATGTACGAGACATGATTGGAGTTTTCCTACCTAAGTAACTTAACTTGTTAGGTGTACAAGCTCAGCTTGACTAATAAGTTGTTGTGAAAAGTGGATCTTGGCCCACATTAAATTACTAACACGAATTATTTAAAGGGATATTAATTCGGTTTGTGGGATCATAAATAAGACCTAATTTAATCTTGCTAAATTTTATTGTAGATTGAAAATGGCATCTTCAAACAACAATTTTTCATTGCGATCGGTCCTTGAAAAGGACAAATTGAATGGCACCAATTTCATAGACTGGTCTCGAAACTTAAGAATAGTTTTTAAGCAAGAGAAGAAGTCGTATGTTTTGGATGCACCGTTACCTGAGGAACCTGCTAGGAATGCTTCTGTGGTTCAAAAGGAAACTTTTGAGATCAAGAAAAGTGACTCTAATGATGTGACATGTTTGATGCTAGCCACTATGGTGCCTGAATTGCAAAAGCAATTTATAGACCAAGAGGCCTATGCGATCATGGTGCACCCCAAGGAGATGTTCCAAGAGCAAGCTCATCACGAGAAGTTCGTGACAATAAAGACCTTAATTTCTTGCAAGATGGCTGAGGGTACTCCTGTTAGTACCCATGTACTCAAGATGAAAGGGTATCTTGATACTCTTGAGAAGCTTGAGGTACTAGTGCCAAAGGAATTGGCCACTGACTTGATCTTAGGATCATTGCCTGCTGCTTATGATCCATTTGTGATGAATTATAACATGCATGCAATGAACAAGTCAGTCACTGAGCTTCATGGGATGCTTAAGAATGCTGAAGAGAACATTCGAAAGACCAATCCCGTACTAATGGTTCAAAAGGGAATTAAGAAGGGAACTGCTAAGGGAAAGGGAAAGGGAAAAGGAAAACCCAAGTCAGTTGGGAGTGCACCTCAGGCCCAATCCAAGCCCAAGGTGACAAAACTCAAAGAGAGTGAGAGCACTTGCTTCCATTGCAACAAGATAGGGCATTGGAGGAAGAATTGCGCTCTCTTCAAGGAAGAACAAAAGAAGAATGGAGCCAAGGCGTCCAGTTCTGGTATTTTTGTTGTTGAAATTAACCTTTCTATTTCTACCACTTGGGTATTGGATACCGGTTGTGGTTCTCAAATTTGTTCAAATGTGCAGGGGCTAAGAAATAGGCGGTTACTTAGGAAGAATGAAGTGGACCTCCGTGTGGGGAATGGAGCACGAGTTGCTGCCATGGAGATAGGCGACTATCACCTCACTTTACCTTCCAGACTTTGTATTGTTTTGAATAATTGTTATTATGTGCCTGCTATGAGTAGAAACATTATTTCAGTTTCATGTTTGGATAATTATGAATTTGATTTTGTTATTAAAAATGGCAATGCTCATATTCGTCGCCAAGGCATTTCTTATGGCAATGCCATGTTGTAAAATGGCCTTTATATCATTGATTTACAAAACAAAGAGTCAATATACAACATTAATACAAAGAGGGTTAAATCAAAGGAATTGAACCCTACTTACTTTTGGCATTGTCGTTTAGGACATGCAAACGAAAAATGCATTTCAAGACTCCACAAAACTGAAGTGCTTGGGTCATTCGACTTAGAGTCTTATGACACATGCGAGCCATGTTTGCATGGAAAAATGACAAAGAGTCCTTTTAATAAAAAAGGTGAGAGGACTAATGGCTTATTGGAACTAATACATACCGATGCATGTGGACCTTTAAGTACACATGCCAGAGGTGGTTTTAGCTACTTCGTGACATTCACAGATGACTTCAGTAGATATGGCTATGTCTATCTAATAAAGTACAAGTCTGAAACTTTTGAAAAATTCAAAGAGTTTAAGAACGAAGTAGAAAACCAACTTGGCAAAAGTATAAAAGCCATTCGATCAGATCGAGGTGGTGAATACTTAAGCCAAGAGTTTGACAGTCATCTAAAGGAGTGTGGTATTATTTTACAGCTCACTCCTCCTGGAACACCTCAATGGAATGGTGTGTCCGAAAGGAGAAATCGAACTCTGTTGGATATGGTTTGATCTATGATGAGTCAAGCTAATCTTCTTATCTCTTTTTGGGGTTATGCATTAGAAACTGCTGCGTTTCTATTGAATCGTACTCCAACTAAAGTAATTGAGAAGACACCATACGAGGTATGGACTGGGAAAGAACCCAATATGTCTTTTCTCAGAATTTGGGGCTATGAAGCACATGTTAAGAAATTAACATCTGACAAACTAGAGTCTAAATCCAGTGTCTGCTTGTTTGTAGGGTATCCTAAAGAAACAAAGGGATACTACTTTTACTCACAAGCCGAGAACAAAGTATTTGTTGCTCGCAAGGCTGTTTTCTTGGAAAAGGAGTTCCTTCTCAAGAAAGACAGTGGGAGTAAAGTAGAACTTGGAGAAATCCAAGCACCACAAACTCCTATAGAGGATGGTTTGGAAATGGGATCAAGTTCACAACCAGTTGTGGAACAAGAACCCATTACACAAGAACCTAGAAGGTCCGGTAGGGTACGTCAGGAGATTGAGAGATATGGTTTTCTAATCACTGACAGTGACACTATTGAGTTAGTAGATCGTGAGGATCCTACTACCTACCGAGAAGCTATTAAGAGCCCAGACTCGGAAAATTGGCTTGAAGTCATGAAATCCGAGATGCAATCAATGTACGATAACCAGGTTTGGACCTTGGTTGATCCACCGAAAGGTGCTAAGGTAATTGAATGCAAGTGGCTATTCAAACTTAAAGCTGATAAGACCTACAAAGGTAGACTAGTAGCAAAAGGTTTTTGACAAACTCATGGTGTAGACTATGACGAGACCTTTTCGCTTGTAGTCATGCTCAAATCCATTAGGATCTTGCTTGCCATAGCTGCATATCATGATTATGAGATATGGCAAATGGATGTCAAAACTGCTTTCCTCAACGGAAATTTACTTGAGGATATGTATATGACACAACCTGAAGGTTTTGTCAATCCCAAACATCCTAAGAAGGTTTACAAGCTTCAAAAATCCATTTATAGATTAAAGCAAGCATCCCGAAGTTGGAATCTTCGTTTTGATGAGGCAGTCAAAGAATTTGACTTCATCAAGAACGAAGATGAGCCTTGTGTGTACAAGAAGGTTAGTGGGAGCATAGTAGTATTTCTGGTCCTATATGTGGACGACATCCTTCTCATTGGGAATGACATTCCAACATTGCAAAAGGTTAAGCAATGGTTGGGAAAATGTTTCTCAATGAAAGACTTAGGTGAAGTCTAGACAATACTTGGTATTCGAATCTATAGAGATAGATCGAATCGGCTCTTGGGACTAAGTCAAGAAAAGTATATAGACAAAGTACTAAAGCATTTTAGTATGGGAGACTCAAAGAAAGGGTACATACCTTTGGCTTTGGGAGTTCCTTTGACTAAAGAACAGTGCCCTAAAACCAAAGAGGAAAGGGACAACATGAGTAGAATCCCATATGCATCTGCTATTGGATCTATCATGTACGCTATGTTATGTACTAGATTGGATGTTGCTCATGCACTGAGTATAACCAGTAGGTTTGAGCAAGACCCTGGTGAGAAGCACTGGTCTACTGTAAAAGGGATTCTAAAGTACCTGCGAAAGACTAAGGATCACTTCTTGGTGTATGGTGGTCAAGAAGAGCTCGTCATACAAGGTTATGTCGATGCTACTTTTCAGACCAGCACTCAGGATTTTAGATCACAATCTGGGTTTGTTTTTGTTTTGAACGGTGGTGTTGTCAGCTGGAGAAGCTCGAAGCAAGAAACCGTTGCCGACTCAACTACAGAATCTGAGTATATTACAGCAAGTGAGGCTGCAAAAGAGGCTGTTTGGATTAAAAATTTCATTTCTGGATTAGGAGTGGTCCCAAACATCCTAGATCCATTAGAAATTTTTGTGACAACAACGGGGCCATAGCACAGGCCAAGGAGCCCCGGTCACACCAGAAATCCAAACACATACTTAGGAGGTACCACCTGATCAGAGAAATCATTGATTGTGGGGACGTCAAGGTTAGCAAGATAGCAAGTGAAGACAATGTAGCAGATCCTTTGACGAAACAATTGCGTCCAAATCTGCACGAAGCTCATTTGAGAGCGTTCGGTCTTAGGGCTATGCCCAATTGGGACTAGTGCTAGTGGGAGATTGTTAGTGTAAGCCCTAGCCCCAATGCATTGTAATAAAGCACTTTGAATTAATAAAATGAGGCATTTGTTTTATCCTTTGTATTCCTGTGCATATCAATTGATAAAACTATCCAAGAGTGTTGTTTCGGTTTAAGTTATCATGTGTGAGGCATATGGTTGTAAGACCTTGAAACAAATGAGACATCATTCTAAATATCCCTAGTCAGTCATTGTTATGGGAATAACAATGAATTAAGACTAGTATGCTCTCTCTGATATTATGAGTTCTGTCTTATGGATCATTAGGACAAGAGTCTCAATCAGAGATCATAGATACATGTTAAAGAACATGGTATCTGGATACGATCCGCTCATGAGAACACTACATGGTATAAGTCATAAGTGTTTCTCATATGCAAGTTTTGTATCGAAGTTCTTAGACCTGAAATCTCTATGAAACTCTTTATGAATTACTGTGTACTTTGACATACACCTAACGTGCTCGTAACAGAGTGACAAGTACGGGTATGATTGGGTATGCATTAATTCATGTTAGAGAGCATGAGAGAAGTGAAGGGATTACCCCTCTCAATAAGAGATAAAATATCATCGGCCACTTGATCAGTGAACTGAGAAGTGTATGGCCATACCGAGATGAAATAATGAGTGATCATTATTTATCTGAGAGTTCAGTGTCACTGGAATATCAAGAAATGAATTAATATATATAAGGATGACTAGTTCCATGCCTTATATTAATTCTGATATTTATGGGTAAGGGACTATACAAAATTGCATTAGGTCACTAAATGCCATATGCATTTTCATTTAATTTGGAATGCTATAATATCTTGCTAGAGAATATATATAGCCTTTGAATTAATTTATTAATTCATTGCCAACATTAAATGGACCTATAGGATCGCACACAAAGCATTGGGCTTAAAATACTTAAATTAAGTATTGGGCATTAATTTGGGCTTTTAATTAAAGTCAAATTAATGTATGTAATGGGTTATAAAATTGCTATTGGGCTTTGATCCATGAGAGAGAGAAATTCAGCCCACAAGGTTTAATTTCAATTAATTAATTATGTTACATTAATTAAGTTAATTGAGTATTAAAGCCTAAAGGAATTTAAATTAAATTAAATCACTTATATAATTGATGAAGTGGCCGAAATTCCAAGAGGGAAATCAAGGAATTTCGGCACATGTTTATTATTTATATTAAGTGTTTTCATTTAATTAAATGTCTTATGTTTTATTTCAAATTTGAATTTAAATTCAAAGGAGTTTAATTCAAAATATATTACTTATCTTTAGGAAGTGAAAGAGTTTGAATTAATTATTTTAGGATAGTTGAATTCAGATCAAAGGCTTGCCAAAGGATAAGCATATATATTAAAAGAAATAAAACCCTAGTGGTGATAGAAGTTGGGTGAAAAAAAAAACCCTAGCCACCTTGCTTTTGGCGTGAAATCATTCTAGCCCTCAAAAATTCTCTCTTGGCCGAAATACACAAGGAGAAGGATTCTTCCTTGCTTTCTTGTGTTTTTAGGCATTAATAGCACCTAAAAGAAGTACAAGATCAAGTCTTGTAGCTTCAAACAATTTCCATTACACAATACTTAAAAGAGAGCTAGCAATCTCTATTTTAAGCCATCTTTGCAAGTGTGTGTGTGAGAATAGAGAGAGTGGCGTTAAAGGCTGTTCCTTGGCATTGGTGATCGAGACCTAAGGCGGATAAAGTCACCTTAGTTGCTGGGTATCATCAAATTCAATTTTCAAAAGGCATCATAAGTTGTAAGTTATACAACCCTAAAATTGCATGTTTCGATTCTTGCTTTGGATTTGTATGGTATGTATGATGAAAAATTTTGTTTTTCTGCTGCGTTATTATCACATTCATACCATGTCATATTCCATAACGAACAGGGTAGCTTTTCAGGCTTTTGTAGCAGCACGCGGACTGGAGGGGGGGAAGAATCTTCCGCTGCTGTCTCCAGCGGTTTCAGAAGCGGCAGATTCTATCTCTGTTTTGTATGCTTCTGACAAAACCGCGTCTTCTCTCAACGGTTTCGAAAAATACTCCATTCCTGTAATATTTTTCCGACACACCCCAAAATTGTAATTATTTTTTTAAAACACATTATTTTAAAATTTGTCCCTTGTTAATTTAGATATAGAGAATGTTAATTTTGTAGACAAAAATATTAAAGGGACACCGAAAGTTTAATAAATGTGTGAAAAATGGGATTATAGAAAGTGACAAGGCCATAATGAAGGGGCGGAATGCACTTGAGAACATGGGAATGACCCCCTCCAACCACTACACATTGCGTTAGGATTAGCATCGTTTGCCTTTTTTATGCTTTGGGACCTTCCTTGAAGGAAGGATCGGTTAAAGGAACTTCATTTAAATCATTTTGTGAATATTGAAGCCAATACAAAAATGCTTACGTAAGATGCTACGGGTATGTGCTATTTTAATATTTTTCGAATATTGATAATAAAACATTAATACAGAGTACAAAATAAATAATTGCGTTCTTCATACCCAATGTTATTCGTTATACTTACGAGTCTATATTCCTCATATATAATATTTAATTGGGAAATGATATGACATGTGATACAACAGTGTATCATCGTACCATATATAAATTTTATTTCAAATAAAGAATTTAAAAAGTTTTATTTTGAAATTTTAAATTTTATTTTTGAAGGAAAATTGAAATTTAAAATTTTTAAAAGTTATATTTTTGAAACATGAAAAAGAGAATGGAGTATAATTTTGAAAATAAAAAAATTTAAATAAGTTTTATTCTACCAATTCTTTTCTTGTTTAAAAGAGGGACAGATGTATGAGGCTATTATACGAAAGAGTTTATCCGGTCCACTTATAAAACTGCTATAAGCTTCAGTCATTAAACATAATCCTTATCAGTTTGATTAATATTATAATGTTAGTAGCATCGTTTTTAGCTTGCAAATTAACAATATCAAAAAGATTAAAATGAGTTGATGTGGATGAGAGTCGATTTGAATGGAGGGCAAATCCTAATCTATCAGAAAAGTTCTGTAAAACATGAGAAAAATACTTGTTTCCAACTTGCAGGAAATTAACACTCCAAAATTTTAGTTAGCTTAGGGACAGAGTTTAAAGAGAGTGCAAAAGCCTGTTTAAGTGAAGAGGCTATTTATAGCACTTATAATTTGCGTATTGGAGTGGTAATAACCTGAGTGTTAATCATGGGTATACTGGCAATTTACGGGATTAGATTTGCTAATGGCAGAATTAGGTCTATTGATGTGCCATTTTAGGCAGATAAAGGACGCCAGATGTGCCGATCAGCACATGAAGGATTGCCGGTCAACTCTAATGGACAACGGGTTTTATGACAGATGTGGGTTCTAACTGCGCATTCTGCTTCTAGATAAAGGCCCATTAAAAAATAATTTATAACGTACTGTGGCAAGTCACACAAATTTTGAAATATTATTGCAGTTAAAAATATTGATTCAGACGATAAAACATATTGTAATAAGAAATAACATAGTTAAAAATTAACTACGTAATTTATGATTTTCGTAGCTAAGAGTCAACATATCTTGCTACACATTTATGTCTAAATAATAATACTCTAATGACTACTCAAAGAAATGAGAGTCCATTAATTGTGAAGCCTCCATCGACACAAATAGTTTGGCCAGTGATGTAAGAGGCAGCAGGCATACATAAAAATGCTACCAGCGCAGACACCTCCTCCGGTTCTCCACACCGTCCCATCGGTGTTTTAGTTTTTACATCTTCTGAGTACTTCTCAAAGCTAAGATACTGTAAGAAGAACATAAATTTCCAGTCAAAAAAGAAAAAAAAAAAGATCATTAATGTTAATATATATATATATAATTAGTATAATTATATTACATATTCTGCAAGTGGAGTTCTGATAACCCCAGGTGCAACACAATTAATCCTTATGTTGTCTTTTGCCCATTCACATGCTAAGCTCTTAGTTAGTTGAACCATTGCCCCTACAAAAACAGATACACAAAAACAAATCACCATTATTTGACTTGTTAGCCGACACTAAATACATAGTGCAAAACGTTTCAAGTTCGATTCTTCACTTCAACATTTGTAGCTATAATTAGAATATATTAAGACCAAACATTCCGTCAATTTGGTATGTAAATCAACCGGAATTGAACAACTGAAAGTTGGCAGCAAAGAAAATCAAACCAACTAAATATGAAAGAGAAAACCAATCGAACTAAATGACCTAACTGTACTAAAATTGGTTCAGCAAGTTATTTCAGTTTAGGCCATATATATATTAAAAGTTCAATCGGTTTGATTATGTTATTTTTTTAAGTATAGGTTGATCTCTATACTAAAAAATTGTATCAATTAGACTGAACTCCAAGCCAGCCAAACCAAATAGATCAAAATTGCAGGCCCTAAGCTATATGCATATGTCTCATTGAGCCAAAATTATTGCACAATATGCAACTAGTGACTGGAATTTAATTGGATACATGGTATGAAATTTAATATTACCTTTAGTTGCTGAATATATTGATCCGATTGTTACGGAAACTACTCCGGCTATGGAGGAGACGAAAATGGTGGATGCTGCTCCAGAATTTTTAAGCAGGGGATGTGAAAGCTGTGACAAGTGATAGGCTGATTCCAGATTTGTGTTCATCAGAAATGAATAATCTTCAGCTGTATATTCTGTAGTTGGTTTGGGGATATTTGTTCCCACATTGTTTATCTAAAACCATACAACATCAGAAAAGAATTTGATAAAAGAAAATAAATATATGAGAAGTTCATCATCACTATGAGAAGGTTATAAAACAGAATGGAAGGACCAAATATAATTCTAAAAAATTTTTCACTAGGCCTGTTGAAAAAATGTTCAAAACCATTCAACTCATCCCACCCAAACCATTTAACCCATTTTTTTTTTTATAATTTTATTGAATTACTATAATCCATATAATCTATTTTAAAATTTTTTTAAAAAAATATACAATCCAAATCTAAATTCTCTAAAATCTGTCAGTTTCCCATCTCAGTGTCTCATTTGTTTCTAAATCATATATATATATATATATATATACATGAAGCAAACTTATTATTAATTAAAAACTAATACAAATTTGATTTTAAAACAAATTAAATATGAAAAAAATTACAGCATCAAATTGAAACTATATATAGCCAAAAGAAAACTAACAAGAATATTAAGTTTGGCATCAAATTGAGAAGAGACAGTCTCCATCAATTTCTCTCTATTAGCTGGAGAAGTTACATCACAAACAGAAACAGTCACTTCTAATCCTTTGGCCTTCCAATTAGATAAGCAATTGTTAAGCTCGGATTCATTTCTTGAACATGTGTGCACTTTTGCCCCTAGTTTTGCCAATTCTTCCACAATAGCATATCTATTAATTATTAAGAGATTCTTTTAGTATCATTATAAATAATAATTCTTTCTATAAATTCATTTAATTTCAAAAAGAAAGAGGAAAATACAAACCCAATTCCTTTAGTACCACCAGTAACAAGAGCCGTCATTCCATGAAGAGACCATCTACTGTCTTTGCTATTGCTATATGCCTTTTCCATTCTCTCTCTATAGTAGCTTTGATATTATAGCTAACTAATTATTCAGTGAGATGCAGAGGAAAGTATTATAAATAAATAGAAGATATATCGATGAAAGGCCTGTATAAATCCACGTGGAAAAGGCAGGAAAAAAAAAAGACCTCAAACTTATTTCTAAGCTCAATATGGTCCAAGCTCTTATCTAAATATTACCGATGCTGATACCTCAATTGTAAGGTAACAATTGCTTCATCTATAATAGACCGTTAGCAAACCATTACTCAAAATTAAAGACTCGTATCGTTTAAACTCTATCATATTTTCCGGTTTCATCACTTTCAATCCGTTTTGGACGGCATTCAAACTAAAGTTTATTACAGCTATGAGCTTCCTCACCACTTGTATCTTGTTTTGACCTTCTCTTCATAGCTGCCGAATTCAATAGTTTATCGAGCCAAAGGTATCGGAGGAGATGAATCGAGTATTAGACAGCCCTTATACAGCAGAAGAAATTTATAAACCAGTTAAAATGATGAATCCTCTAAAAGCTCCAGGACCAGATGGCCTACCCCCGCTCTTCTTCAAGCAGTATTGGCCTATTATTGGACAAGATGTAGTGAAGGTAGTAACTGATATTCTACATGGGGTAGACTTGCCGAACAATATCAATCATACATATGTCTGCCTTATTCCAAAGGTTAAAGATCCTCAACTTATCTCCCAATACCGGCCTATCAGCCTTTGTAATGTTATATACAAAATAGCTACCAAAGTGCTAGCCAACAGATTGAAAGCTATCATGGGGGATATCATAGATGAATCACAAAGCCCCTTCGTGCCAGGAAGTTGATCACAGACAACGCTTTAGTAGCCAGTGAGATTTTCCATTACATGCGAAGTGGAGGATTGGGAAAGAGAAAATGTATGTCGTTGAAACTAGATATGATGAAGGCTTACGACAGGGTCGAATGGGGTTACTTGAAGGCAGTAATGGTAAGGTTGGGTTTTTCGGCTATTTGGGTGGAGAAGGTGATGAAGTTGACATATTCCATACTTATAAATGGTAGTCCGGTTGGCAACATACATCCTTCACGGGGCTTGAGGCAGGGTGATCCATTATCTCCTTACCTCTTCCTTTTTTGCACTGAAGGGCTTATAGGCTTACTGAATCAGGCTCTGAGGTTGAGAAGTCTACATAGTCTAAAAATTTCGTCAGGGGCTCCTTCCATTTCTCACCTCCTATTTGTTGATGATAGTTTACTTTTTTGCCGGGCATCAATAGCAGAAGCAAATGCAATCTTAACAATCCTACAGTGGTATGAGTCTTTATCCGGTCAAAAAGTAAATCTAAACAAGTCGGAGGTTTCTTTCAGTGCAAGTGTCAAGGCAGATCTGAGAGAGTCTATCATACAATACTTGGGTGTTAAAAGGGTGGATCACTATGAGATTTATTTGGGTTTGCCAACAGTTGTAGGGCGATCAAGAAAAGTTACATTCAGTCGGTTGAAAGACAGATTTTGGCAACGTCTAGAGGGATGGAAAGAAAAACTTCTTTCTTGGTCGGGAAAGGAGATTCTCATCAAAGCGGTTGCACAAGCTATCCCAACGTACATCATGCAATGCTTCCTTCTCCCTGTGGGCTTATGTTAGGAACTCCAAGCGATGATCAGGAGGTTCTGGTGAAGGAAGAATAATGACTGCAGACGGATGCACTTATGCAGTTGGCATCAACTATGCAAACCTAAATCAGAATGAGGCTTGGGTTTGAGGGACATGGAATGCTTTAATAGAGCACTATTGGCAAAACATAGCTGGAGAGTGTTGACTAATCCTAACTCTCTTATCTCCTGGATTCTAAAGGCAAGGTATTTCCCAGAAACTAGCTTTCTTGAGGCTCCGATTTGATCCAATCCGAGCTATACTTGGCATAGCTTATTGGCGGGGCGAGCAATGCTAGAAGAAGGATGCGTCTGGCAAGTGGGGAGATGGGATGGGATTAAATGTATGGAAGGATAGATGGATTCCTCAACCCTCTAATTTTCGGATCATTACCCCTTGCAATGAGAACTATAAGGATTTGGTAGTTGGTTCTTTAATTGATCATCAAAGTGGGTCATGGAGATGGGACATTATTAACAAGCTACTGCTGCCAGTGGATGTTGAAAGAATCAAATCAATCCCAATTATCCAGGGAAGTAAAGGCAAAAAACTTACTTGGTTTTACCACCATACAGGTAACTACATAGTGAAGAGTGGATATAGATGTGCTCTATCTCTGCAGAATGATCATGGCGAAAGCTCTTCTTCTAATGGAGGGTCCTCTAATTTCTGGAAACAACTATGGAATCTTAAACTACCCCCAAGATAGCCAATCTACTATGGAGAGCATCGCTTAACTCTCTTCCAGTAAAAGAGAAGCTTCACCAGAGAATCCATTCCATATCCCCATGTTGTCAGCTGTGCAATAGTGAAGAATCGGTATTACATCTATTTAGGGACTATCATTTGGCAAAAAAAAGTTTGGGAAAAGGCGGATGTGAACCACATTTTGAACTCTCCATCACCCTCCTTCAGATGGTGGCTTTCCGACCTGATAAACCAGTTGTAGGAAGATGATCTACTCCTCTTTTCATTTATCTGTTACCAGTTATGGATGGTAAGAAATAAACGGTTTCATGAAGGAAGGGTATTCAGTAGCGCTCAAATCTATTGTGTTGCAAAGAACTCTATGGAGGAATTTAAATTGATTGGGTGGCAGAGCATATGTAATCCACAGCCCCACCTCCCAATAGAAGGCAGACGGCAGCCCCCCCCCCCCCCCCCCCCCGTTGGTGTCGTGAAACTTAATGTTGATGCTGGATTCCTTGATAACGAGAGAGTGGGCCTAGGTGCAGTTCTTAGAGATAATGGTGGACAAGTCCTAGCTTGCTACCAGAGATCGCTAATTGGCTCCTGGCATCCGGTGACCTCTGAAGCCTTAGCGATTAATTTTGGTCTCACTGTTGCACAAGATAGGGGATTTAATCATTTGGAGGTGGAATTAGATAATAAATATGTAATAGAGTGCTTATTAGGAAAAGTTGAGCTTAGAAATAGTTTGGGGAGCATGTTGGATGTTTGTATTAGGTTGAGTACTAAATTTGTGTCTTGCAGTTGGTTGTTTACTCACCGAAGCGGGAATATAGTAGCACATACTTTAGCTAAGTGTTGTCCTTCTTCTCCTAGTACTGTTATTTGGGTCAAGTATACCCCTCCTTGTATCTCAGAAATTGTCCAACAGGATGTAATTCCTTTTTAATATTAATGTAAGTTTGCTTTGATTTGCTTCAAAAAAAAAAAATGAAACCTTGCCCTTGCTAAACAAAAGTTTTATTATACTTTATCCGTTTCATTTTAAAAAATTAATTATTTTTTATTTTATTTTATCATATTTTAAATATTATTTTTAAAATTTAAAAAATAAATTTATATGTATATTTATATTTTTTTTATATTTTATTAAATTAAATTTTTAAAAACATAAAAGAATATTTTTATCAATACTTATTTTTTATATAAAATTGAAATATTTTAATTATTTTTTTAATTACCGTGAAAAATAGAAAGTTATATTTTAAAGTAGAAAAGAGGAAGTAAAATCTAAATTGAATTTGGTCTTCACCCTTAAATCACTTTCCCTGAATTATCCAGCATTGGAAAGATGAAAGGAAAAGCTAGAATCCAATTTTCCAAGAAGGCGGCAATAATTGTTGACATTGAAGAGATACATTTGTGAATTTGAAAATTCTTCTTCATTTTGGTAACCTCAATGTTGCAGCCACGCACAAGTAGACTCAGGGAAAAAGTATACTGCCTAACATGTTTTCTCAGTGCAATTTTAATTCCATAAATTTTATTTATGAATCGAACTAAAACCTACTTCATGAATATTTGAACAATAGTGAATCTGAAAAAAGTATTTACTTGTGAAAATTCCAATAAATAAATATTCTTTTTATTTTTATCTGTTACTTTTATTCTTTTCATCAAAATTAAGAAATAATAAATAGACTTAAATTTAGTATTAAACTATATAATTAAAATTAAATTATCAAATCTAATTGATTCTAATTTTATTGAAAAAAATAAATTAAAAAAGCAAATTAAATAATATTAAAAGTTTAAAAGTAATAAATAAATATAATTTAAATTTTACTAAAAATGATACATAAAAGACACTACAAGAAAAAAAAGCCTATAAAAACAGGAATTCCGATCCCTAAAAATACCAATCTGATCCCTAAAAGTCAATAAGAATCGAAAAATTCAGTCGCCATCCTGTCGTTACAGGCTCCGCCGCTAATGACCAATAAGGACTGATTTACCAACTGGTCCTTAAAAGTTCTAACGACCAATCATAATCCGATCACTAAAAAGTTTCAACGATCGGATTTCTGGTCTCTAATGAGGAGCATCAAATGCATGACCAAAACTTTAAGGACTAAAAATCTAGTCCCTAAAAATTATTAAGTACTAGATTTTTTGTCCCTAATAAGTAAGTCCTTGTGATTTATTTAACTTTTAAGGACCAGAATTCTATCACTAAAAGTTTAAAAAAAACCAATTTTCTAATGCTATAAATTTAATTATATTATACAATTCATAAATAATAATCTTATACTTTCATATATATATTTTAATGAATTCATTACAAATATAGAGTTTAACATCCAAAAAAACCAATATATAAAACCCGTCTCCCTAAAATTAATACCTAACAAAATAGATCTTTACAATTTCCTCACAAACTAATCATAAAAATTCGTATAATGGTCAAAATCAATAGACTGTCCTCCAAATCAAGAGCAATCAGGAGTGTTCATATTGCAAAGACCTTGCCCTGAAAACATTATTCGGAGCCTCTCTTGGTAATTGATTTGCAAGAAGTGCAAGCAATGATGTCAAGCCCAAACAGCAACTTTCATGTCATGCTCCCTGAAATAATCATTTAATGCACACCAAAATCAATGCAAGAGTACAGTATTTAAACCACTCAACAATCATACAACCAACCAAAAGGCATATTACATATTTGAAACCAATGACCGAGAAGAAGCACATCAGATACCTTTTAAAATTAACTCTTACACCACTCTTCTTCACTTGTAGCATTTGGAACCAAAGGTTAAAGATCAGCAGCAACACCATCAGCAGCAACAACAACAAGCTTTTGTAGAATGCTTAACGTCAAAAAAGCATTATAGTAGAGAGCATCTGCAATCTGAAACAAATATATAACATGGCAGAATTGTAAAACCAAAAAAAAAAAATGATGATAATAAGATATAAAAAAAGAGTACTGAATCAAAGTTTGACCATCTTTCAATTAGAAATATAGATAGATTTAATTTAGCATAAATTTACTGTAATTATATTTATATATACCTGGGCAACAGAAAGGCCTAGATCATCTCTGATTCCAGTTTCAGCAGGAGAAGAATATCCCAGCTGCAAAATCAGTAATATATAAACAAAAAAATCTTCAACTTTAACTTAGAAAAAGATACAAAAATGTTAGAAGAAAACATGAGATTATTACTATCTGAAACAACCACTTTGCCGATGTATAAAAACTTGATGCTCTTGATTTTCCTGATATTATCAGGATAATAATTCAAAATGTGTAGGGAGCACTAACTCTTGCAGTAATAATTTCAACTTCAGGGGTTATTTCCTGCAAAAAAGGGTAAATCATTGAAGCAGAATCACAAATTAATTTAACCATGACATCTTTTTAATATTTAGATTGATGAAAATGCATTTCATGCATATGTCTACACAATTATGCACTGCATATCATTGGTTATAACCCCAAATATTTAGTAGAAAATTGGAGTTGTTTAAAAAAAAAGCATGCTTTGATAGAATCATGAATCTATAAAGACCTGCACATGCATTAATCTAACATATGCATTAAAATTTTCCAACCTCATTTGCAGGTTCAAATTTTTAGTTCCATTTCAACTCCCCTAAGCAATTCAGGTCACATAACCAACTCAATTAGGCAGCTAGCAGAACAGCTAGTCTCAAATTGCTAATCTTCAAGATAAAAATGTTGTTCCACCTGAGATGAATTCTACTCAAATTTAGAAATATATACTTCTCGCTACTGCCATTTTAAAAACAACTCTTCTTATTTATTTAATTTTTTAAACTGTAAAATATGATAGATTTCAAATCAAGAATAATTACTTAAAACAATTCAATGTACAAGAAGTAAACTTGCATTCATTGAATCAACAGAATGAGTATTTTTTGCATACTCAGTTTTCTCCTTGTGATTTCAAAAATTCTGATTCAAACTATAAAGCAAGTGAAAGTTTTTTAGGATTGTATCATAATTCACACAAAAGAAAGAATATAACATCTACTAGAAATGCTGTAATAAGACAAACATAATACAATTGAATAATCTCAATCTGCATTTCCCTTAAAAGTTTGTCCTCCCTGAATTGTCTTAGAAGAGAAAATGTTTTCTACAGAATCTGAGCAACAGATTCTATTCTGGTTACAGTTCAAACAAAATTTTATTTCACTTGAATGAATATAAAATTTGAACTAACTTTATTCACCTGCAATGACGAACCAGCAGCCTGAAATTTGAAGAAATTTTTGAGGATCAGACACATGCTTACAGCCTTGACATTGGAGCCTCAGAAAAATCTTCTTGGTGGTTTTAGCCTGCACGAAAATTACCAAAAACTCAAAGGTTAGACCTGCTACCTCCTTGCATTTATGGATCAGATTGATGCTAAAACAATTAAGCCTAATATCTATTATCATACAAATCAATCATGCTCAAATTACTAAAAGAAAATGCACATACCAAATGCACATTAGTTATTACCTTTTTGTGGAAAACAGGCTCTGTCTAGCCACCATAACCAGATTGTGTACGATCATAACGCCTCTTCCCCTGAGCAGAAAGGCTATCTTTCACCTTCTTATACTGTGTGACTTTATGCAAGGTGTGCTTGCGGAATTCCTTGCTCTTGCAGTAAGTTTTCTTTGTTTTGGGGACTTTAACCTGCACAACAAGACTAACTATTAAACACTACAAAACTAATAGGAAATGATTATATAAGGAGAGCATCGGAACAAATAGCCATTTAACACTTCTCATCCAGCATAGGATTACCCCAAATTCCAACTCGGCATTCTTAGATTCAAAACTAACGCAAAGAAAAAAATACACCCAGCAATGAATCACAAAAAAGGATCAGTAAAGATGGAATCCCAGATAAAAATACAGACTTTGAGCACAAAACGTTCTACTAACTGAAATTACAAACACATTTCTTCTGCAAATCCCTGATGATTATATGTGACTCTAATGGAGGCAAATAATAGAAGTTGTAGTTTTAAAATGATATAAATTGTTTCTAAGCTAATCACTATTAATAATTTCAGTTTTTTTATTTTCTTGTTTGGGGAACAAGAAAAAGAAATCAATGGCAAACAAACAACTCTAAACTGAATTGTACATGGCCTATTTTCTTTATCATACAATCACCAGCTAACTCTGTTTGCTACATTCAAAACCCAAATAAAATTAACTACGGAAACAACAAAGGGCGAGAAAAAGATGAAGATATGCATTATTTCACAACACCAATAATTGAATTCAAGCAAACAAGAAGATGAAACATCCAGAACAGAGAGCAAGTAAAATTAAGCTCACCATTATGCTCGTCCTTCAGAAACAGAAAAGCAATTCATAGACTTAGATTTCACTATCATCAATATATGACAAAAACAGAAGGATTAAAGGAAGTTGCTTACCAGTTTTAAAAAGTCTTCCCAAGAACAAACCGCCAAACCAAACTTCTCAATCTCTTCTCTTTGATCAGGTGCGACCTAGCCAAAGCTCACAATTGCTCCAGAAAGAAATATACCATCATATATTTGTGAAACATATGAATGGAAAATAAACTTTTACGAAGATAAACTTACTTTTCATGTCCTTTGCAGAGTTTGGAAATGTTTTCAACAGATCAGTAAAGTCTTTAAGCATATAAGATGGAAAATAAAAATAAGAAAAATTCACCACTTGCACAACAATAAATGACATATCCAAAATACTCTAACCCAGAAATTATAGACAAGATTAATCAAAAAGAAAATTAAAATTAAGTTATTTTATCACGTATAAGATGATATCTCATCTCCGAAATTTAAAAACGGGAGGAGGAAAAGCAAAAAAAAATTTAAAATTTAAAATCAGAACAAAAAAAGGAAAAAGAATACAACAGATACAATAGGAACCGAGAGAGAAGAAGAAAGTAAAACAAGAACACTTACTTGATTCGTCGTCGAAAATTGAAGCGGGCAGCGAGTTCGTTGGATTCAACGAAGCAAACTGGGACGAAATGGCAGAGAAAGCTTAGGGCACCAGAGATAGCGTTAAACTCTTGAAGTTTTTATTTTAAGTCTTTTTACTGAAAGAGAGGTGGGAGCATGGTTATTAAACTCGGGTTGACTCGGTCGGTCGGACCGTGACTCGGCAAGCAATCCGAGTCGATTCAATATGAAAATCGAAAATGGTAAAAGCTCGGACTGACTCGGAAAAAATCGGATTGAACCGGAACTTGGTGACTCGGACCGGATTCCGGTTCAACCAAAAAAATTTGTATTTTAAGAAATCAATCCCTAAATTTTCAAAAAATACAGTGATATAATTAAAAACATAAAATTTAAAGATCCTATAATATGTTATTTTAACTAAATCCATAACAAATTATTATATATATGCAAAATATATAAAGATAATGTCTATAATACATATCTGAACGCAAAATTTAATCACCACAAAAATCTTTTATGTTTGATCCTAACAGTACATAATTTTTTTAATTATTATTTTTTATATATAAGAGTTTATTATATATAGATCGAAAAAATAATTTCATAGTAATTACAACTAATAAACTAGTAATTATGATTGAAAATTTTGGAAATGATAGGAATCTTTGAACATATAATTAGTTTCTAATGATTAAAAAGCTGGTAAGAAAGTGGATTAAGCTTTGATTGCTTAAATTGCATGTTAATGGAGCTGTAATTAGACATTGATAAGCACCATCCAATGACAATTAATATTGACTAATTAAGCATCACCATGTTGCAATTGGTATATAAGTAGCATACAAATATTTTTAGAAATACAACTAACTTTGTTGTTCTTAATATTTTTACATTGGCATTTATTAATTAATAATTTTTTCAATGTATTTTGATATATTATATTTTTATTTTTTTATAAATAATTATATTTAATAAAAAGTAAAAATTCCGAGTCAACTCGATCCGACCAATTGACTATTGACTCAGTTGGTAGACCGAGTTGATTTTCGAGCCGATTCTGAAAAATTTGTGTGGGAGACACAATACTTTTAGTGCCAAAATGAAAGCGGGATAAGTAATCGAGAAAGGAGCAGAAAACTTACAACACTAACTGTAGGAAACCGATCGGCAGAGGACGAAGGAGGATGCATAACTACATCGTAGAGCAGAGGACATGGAATGGAATTTTCTGCTGGTGGAGAGTTAGGGTTTCTTTTCAACAAATTATTTTAAGTGCTTTTAAAAGAGAGGTTCTAAAGGGCAAAAAAAAAATAAAGCGGGATATGCTCCCACGCGTAGCTTTATAATTAGGTACCGGATTTTTTAGTTTTAGGGACCGTAATTTTTTACCTTCCCTGTTTATCATTAAAAAAATGAGAATGGGTGAAGGGAAAAAATTCTGGTCCCTATTATTGTATATTCAGTGACCGAAAAATTTTACCTTCATTAATTTTGGTCACTAATAACCCTTTTTCTTGTAGTGAGAGAATAGAGGGAATTTCTTGATGATCAAATTAGTAATTTAAAAGAGAAATATGTAAAATGTTGAATAACCGTCCAGCATTAATGCTTAAAAGCAAGTTTTTAATTAATGGAAGAAAACATGTATAAGTCCCTAAACTTTTTAAGTTTTTGTTACTAAGCTTTGAACATCTATTTTGCAATATTAAACTGTTGAATTTTTATTTTTTTTAACACATTAAATTTTCAGTGGACAGAAAATATGTAAAATTGAATAATACATTATGTTTCACATGCTTTTGGTATATGTACTTCAACCTTATTTTGATGTGTCATCATTAATGCTTTTATCAATTTGAATTTGAAGTACTAATAGAGAATGTTGATTAATTTAAACTGTAAAAAATACACAAAGCCACATCAAATTGAGATACAAATGCAAATACTAAAAACATATCTAATGAAACATATAATTCAATTTTATATTTTTTGTCCATTGAGAATTTAGTATGAAAAAATTAAAAGTTTAAAAACTCAATATTGCAAAATAAATATTTAAGAACTTAATAGTAAAAATGCAAAAACTTCAAGAGTTTGCAAGTACGTATTGCCTTAATTTCCTCTAATTAATGATGGTAACAGTCAATTAAGGGCCCGGGCTGAATCCAAGCTTAGAAGTCCTAATTACATGTACATTTTGGTTATTATTGCCTTTATCCCATTTTTTGCTTTTATAATTGTTTCATCACTGAATTAATATCATCTTAATCATACAACGAAAATTATTTCTTTTATTCAAGAACAGCAATTGTAATCTATTGAAAATTAACTACTTAACTATCATGTATAGATAGTTGTTTATTTTATTATTTTTTTGGAAGGTTACGCCCGCTCAATATCCAAGTCCGGTTGTGCTAACTAATCTGGATCATATACTGTAGAGACCCATTGCTGGGAGGTGACCCTTTCGACGTTGCAATTTTTATACACATGCCAAGCTCACGGATCAAACTCAGGACATGCTTAAAGGAGATGGATCCCTTATGGACTCCGACCAACGGACGTTGGTAGATAGTTGTTTATTATTACAAGTACACTCAAACCTCTATCAATTTTTAATCTCGCCCAAAGTTATGTTGATTATCTTTTCTTGACAGAAATTTGATATTGGGCCGAATTTCAACAGAATCTATGTAGCATTTTAAGTTTTTCTGTCTATGTCCGGCCTACGAACAGGTTTAAATTAATTATATGAGCTAGAAAATAGGAAATTACTTTTTCAGTAAGTGAAGTTTTGGTAGCCCAAGGAGCAACACAATTAGTCCTTGTATTGTCCTTAGCCCACTCGCATGCCAAATTCTATGTAAGTTGGTTCAATGCTCCTGCACCACACCACATAAACAAATTAATTAACAAAATCACAATTCACCATTTTCCCATATCAATATTAGATTCGAGCTTATAAACATACAGGTTAAAAATGAAATAGTAGTACTGGTAACAAGAAAATTCTGGCTTATACAGACTAGCCAGGTCAATATATATTCATGCATAAATCAGATCAATAATAATAATACATTATCATGTAGTTTTTAATTATTGAATGCTCGAGACCTGCGAAGGAAAAATATATATGGTTTTTTTTTTCAATTTTTCATTGTCAGATTGAATTCTAGATAATATTATTAACTGATCTGACAGTTAAGAAATAAAAATTACCAAATACGGCTTTGTCCGAATATAGATAAGAATTGTTATGGGAAAGAGAAAAATACCTTTGGTTAGATCATGGATGGATCCAGTATTTACTGATACAACTCCAGCAACAGAAGAAATAAAGACAATATTGGCTTGGCCTGAAGCTTTTAAAAGTGGATAAGCCAGTTGGCAGATGTGATATGCAGATTCAAGATTTGTGCTTATTGTAGATGACATATCCTCTGCTGTCACCTCTAAGGTTGATGTTCTTGGGTTATACCCCACATTGTTTATCTAATTTTCAAAACAATAAATCATAATTAATACTTTAACTTTCAAAGTAAAATCCACTAGCTTGATCCATGACTGAATAAAAAATAATAATAAGTCAATCAGAAACTAAAAAATAATAATTTTTGTCCCCTGAACTTATATAAACAGATATATTTTATTCTAAACTAGACGGAATATGACATTTTAAGACCGACACATGGCATTATATTATTGATTGTTGTATGACCCGAAAGAAAAATCAAACAATTTCAAATAATTTAGGATAAAAAATTACTTTTATCCCCAAAGGTAACTATGTAGGACAAAAAACAAGAAGATCTAAAACTTCAATTGACCTAATAATTAAGAATGGAAAGAAATGCATAGTAAGAAACTGGAAAGGATATAGCCCAAAGAAATATGCAATAAAGTGAAATTTTGAGTAAATAAGTAAAGAGGAACTTACAAGAATGTTAAGCTTTCCATCAAACAAAACATCAACTGAATTTAGAAGCTTCTCTCTTTGTACTCTGCAAGATACATCACAAACTGAACCACTCACTTTATAACCCTTGGCTTTCCAATCATCTATGCGATCCTTGAGATGGCTTTCATTTCTTGAACATGCGTGCACAGTTGCCCCAAATTCTGCTAATTCTTCCACAATTGTACTTCTAATAATTGTCAAATACAAATGTTAGGGAGAAGAATTAGAGTAGAAAATAGGAACTAAAGAGCAGGTTCATGTTCATATTCATAGAACAAAATGTCTTGTCAGAAAAATATAAATACGCAATTTATTGCTAATTGATAATAGACCCTTACATGCCACTATTCAGCATTAACAATGGCTTAATTCATTTAATAAAACATTACCATTCACTATATAAGGCCTCTAATCAGCTCCATTAGTTAAGCTCTAAGGTTATTTTACTCAGATTTCATTTCTTACATAACTTGACCAACGTGTCAGCGGTGCTTTCCTTTTTAAGGTGACCAGAACAGCCAGACAAGTGATAAATTTTAATGAGAACTGACCCGATTCCTTTAGTTCCACCTGCAACAAGGGCAGTTGTTCCTTCAAGAGACCATCTAGTCCTATGGCTGTGAACGGGTCGGGACAGGGTGACTGAGAAAGATACGTTTAACAAACCTGAATTGACCCGTTTGCAGACTATAGGAACTGAAACAGGAGATATGAAATGCAAAGCCATTGGGCGTGGAATTCAGAAGTGTTATATGTATTTATGCATTGCAGTAGAGAAGAATTAAACATGGATTCTTCTGTTCATGCTATGGTTTATTTATATAATAGGTTTTAGGAATTATTTATGGAAATAAAGTGAAATTAATGATCTTAAGAATTAATTGTTTTCCTGTTTGTGAATAGTTTACAAATAACCTGTATAAATAAAACATATTGCATAATATATTATATTATGGGGTTTAGTTTTATTATATTTTTATTTTATTACCAACATTAATAGTGAATTAAGTGTTTATAAATCAAAAGCTAATCTTCTCATATGAAAATTTATCATTAGCTTATACACAGCTCTAAAAAAAAATCCTAGATTTTTAAATGCAGAATTTAAAGTTTGTTACAATATTAATAATTATGCAATATGCATTGGTGTACAATGTTGATAATTTACACCTATATTATTCAAAGAAAAAAAAAGGCAAAACACAATTTCTACATTATTAAAGTTTCTTATTAGTTTTTCAATTTTCATTGTGTTCTATTGAGTATAAATTTCATAAGCTTTAGAAATATCTGGAAATTATAAGTTTTAGTATTTTTATTCTGAGTTAACAAATAATGAAATAATGCAGTTTATATGATATTGGAAGCCAACTAATTAATCCATAGCATCCTTGAGTTGCAGCAGCCCCTAGTACTACCGCAACTTGGATCGTCTTCATTTCATTTAAATGTCTTCTCATTTGTTTTGCTCATCATGTTTATAATATTTATTTGGTTGTGATTGTTTAGTTTTCTTTGAAAAAAAATATATGGATTCTTTGTGGATTTATTTTGACTCTGACTATATGCATTATTAGCCTAAGACTCCCAACCCATTCTGTTTTGCAATAATTGTATTTTTCAATTTCTTTTTGGTTATTGCTATCATTTATTTTTAGTTAAGATATTCCCTCCGTTCTTTTTTATCTGTTATTTTAGAGTAAAATTTAAATTCTATTTATCTGTTACTTTTAGACTTTTAATATAATTTAATTTGCTTTTTCAATTTATTTTTTTTAATAAAGTTAGAACTAATCAGATTTGATAATTTAGTTTTAATCACGTAATTTAATACCAAATTTAAGTTTATTTATTATTTCTTAATTCTAGTAAAAACAACAAAAGTAATTGATAAAAAAAAAACGGAGGAAATAATAAACAAGAGTTGTCATCCCCATGCTGCCTTGCCATATCAGGAAACTAAAACAAAAATAAATAAAAGAATATACATGGGAAAGTTATTATTCTTGTTATTATTATCACCTCCATGGCACAAGATCTACTTTCTCCGTTTTCTTTTATTTATCACTTTTAAGTAAAATTTAAATTCTATTTATCTATTACTTTTAAATTTTTAATGTAATTTAATTTATTTTTTTAATTTATTTTTCTTTTTCAATAAAATTAGAACTAATCAGATTTGATAATTTAATTTTAATCACGTAATTTAATACTAAATTTAAATATATTTATTATTTCTTAATCCTAATGAAAATAACAAAAGTGATTGATAAAAAAACGGAGAAAGTATTGTTTAAGATTTATGCATCAAAATCAATAATTCTAATTAATTGCCTTAGTTTTAGATAAATTTAACAAGAGTTTTTCAAGAATACCGTTTCCTCTTTCATGTCTTCCCAATTAATTAGAAAGAGAGATAATAAATGAAGATGAAGAGAATTTAGAAGATAGAAAGAATCTTATCATTGCTCCTGACAATCAGGTAGTTGAGGACGAAGTTGTTTTATATGAACCAACCATTTCAGACTAGTTAGGTTTCCCCATCAATTATTGTTAACTATATATATATATATATATAAGAACATCAATTTAAAAGTTCTGATTTTTTTTTTAATTTTCCAGTTATTAATCGAACCGACGGCAGAAATTCGTATATTTTGCTAACAGGACCAATTATCCAAATTAATAACCGAACCAAATTAAGTGAAATATTTTAGTCTGATTTTTTATTAAAACAGAACCGTGCTCACTTGTACCTATTGGATAAAAAAAGGCCTAGTGCTGATGGCTTCAAACCAGCTTCCCAATGTCCATTTCTACCCTCAAATGCTTGAGAAGGAATCTCTTCTAATAATACTCCTTGATCTACATAAAGTATATGTCCTTAAAATGCTTTGATTCAGCCCTCTATCCCTATTGATCCTGTTTAAGGCATTGATTCTCACTATTATCTTCCACATTCTTTAATTTAATCCGAGTCAGCTCCTGCTTATAAGGTGAAGAATCTCTGTAACTTATCAAACCATATAACTTTGACACCTAAGCTTAGACTAATTACTGTTTTGGCTTTGCAAATATATAAGTATTCCCTCCGTTTCACTTTAAAAGGTAATTTTTTATTTTCACAGGAATTAAAAAAATAATTAAAACAATTTCATATAAGACTATAGTTATTGACAAAAATATCATTTTATATTTTTAAAAATTTCATTTAATTTTAGTTAAAAGTAAAAAGTGAAAAAAAAAAGAGAAATATTTAATAAAGTGTATAATAAATAAGCCCATATATGTAAATCTATTTCCCAAATTTCAAAAAAAAAACATTTAAAGTGAGACAAAGTAAAATAAGAAAAACAATCTTTTAAAATGGGGCGGATAGTATACTTACATTACTTCATGTCAATTGCAACTGGTATGGAGAAGACAGCCAGCAGGCTGACTAAGAGTTAAGCCTAGGACAATGCTTATGAGTTCAAAGGTCAGGTCAGATAGAGAAAAGATTTAGATATTGCAGACCTCTTAAATTATGTCAACCACAACAATAATAGTCTGAATCTTGCAATATGATGCTACATGTTTTAATTATTCTTGCTTATTATTTTCGTTCATATACAGATCAGATCTAGGCAAGTAGCACTATATATATCTCAAAGTCAATCCTATCAGCAATTCAGTGACTATAGCAATTCTAAAGATAATTCGTTCTTGACATTCAGAAAACTAAATTATATTCCTCGACATATATATTCAATTGCCATTCATAAATTTTCTAGTTAAACTTATTCTTGCATGGAGGTCAACCTCAAATGAACACAAAAGGAAGCAAATTTTAATTTAGTTGCAATTATGTATGACAACTCATGAGGTAACAAGTGCACTAAATTAACTTGGAGGGCAGTCGTATTTATGAGAGCACTTACCTATATTATTTTTCTTTTCTTAAACTTTGGGGGGCAGCAGTCACACACCTCATTGTGTAGCTTCGCCTCAGTCCCTCAAACTGTTTTTTCTTCTACCCACTTACAAGCTGAATTTTCGATCTGTTGATTCAGAGCTCCTGCAGAAAAATGATAAAAATCACGGCAATCACCCTGTAATATATATGATAAAAGGAATTAACTAAGTCACACAGTTATATGGCAAGAATCAAATTTCCATTAATCATAATAATTTTCAAAGCAATAAAATCCATATTGTAGTTTCCTGGGTGACCATGCTATTTTCTGACCGAAACATCCAATACAAGGCCACCAAGTTTCTTTTTCTGAATAATGTGTATCTAACTGTCCTTCAAGCACAGACATACACAGCAAGCCATTATATGCTTGAAAATGCAGCAAATCTTCTATATCTATTACAGACATCACTGCATAATCTGCCTCTTTACCTTATTAAGGAAATGAAATTTGGACATTAAACATGTGTTATTCTAAAATGCATCATGCTTTTTTCTAACTGAAGCATTCAATCAAAGCCAACACATTCTTTTTTTGTTTCTGAATAGTGTTTATCTACTTGTCCTTCAAGCACTTGCATGCAACTACTAGGAGCAAGATGTTTGAAATGCACCAAATCTTGTATATATTTATACAAACCACCAAATATCCTGCAAAGCATCATGGTAAGGCAAGTGTTAAAACTGATTCTCTTTTTCATATATCTCCCAAAACAGAGTACAAGTATATATATATACACAAAACAAGAGAAAAAGGTAAGAACTAATTTAGGTAATACATAAATCTATTGCTAAAAAAATGCCGATCAATGTAATTATAGAAAGCTAATATGTCTCTAAAAATCTGCACTGATTACAGGTTTTACAGCTCACACCAACACTCCCCCTCAAGTTGGTGCATATATATCTCGGATGCCCAACTTGTCAAGTGAGTTGTAAAAGTGTTTACTGGTCACAGCCTTTGTAAGAATATCCGCTAGTTGATCTTCCGATTTGACAAAGGGAAAGCGAATAATTTTCTCTTCAAGATTTTGTTTGATGAAGTGACGATCCACCTCAACGTGTTTTGTACGATCATGCTGGACAGGATTGTGAGAAATGTCAATTGCTGCCTTATTATCACAGAACAAACTCATTTCAGAGTTAGGAGCAAAACCGATTTCTGTCATCAGCCTTCTAAGCCATAGAAGTTCACAAAGACCTTTGGCCATTCCCCGAAACTCTGCTTCAGCACTCGATAATGCCACTACTTTCTGCTTCTTGCTCCGCCAAGTAACCAGGTTGCCACCAACAAACGTAAAGTATCCCGAAGTAGACTTCCTATCAGAGATACTTCCTGCCCAATCTGCATCAGTGTATCCCTCTATCCTCAGATGATTATTCTTAGAGAACATGATCCCTTTGCCAGGAGCATACTTTAGATAACGAAGAATCCGAATTACTGCTTCCATATGGTTTTCTCTTGGGCAATGCATGAATTGGCTTACAACACTCACAGCATAAGCAATGTCTGGCCGTGTATGTGATAAGTAAATCAATCTTCCAACTAGCTGTTGATATCTTTCTTTGTTGACTGGTGCATGATCTGAGAGTTTTCCCAGCTTGTGGTTTTGTATAATTGGAGTATCCACTGGTTTGCATTCTAATAATCCAACTTCAGACAGTAAGTCTAACACATATTTTCTTTGAGAAAGAAATATACCTTGATGAGATCTTGATACTTCAATTCCTAAAAAATATTTGAGACCTCCAAGATTTTTCATCTCAAATTCAGTTGCCAATTGTTCTTGAAGTCTAGAGATTTCTTCATGGTCATCTCCTGTAATAATCATGTCATCAACATAGATTATTAAAGCTGTTATTTTCCCTTGTCTGTGCTTTAGAAACAAAGTGTGATCTGAATTGCTCTGCTGGAAGCCACACTTCTTCATAGCTCTGCTAAACCGGCCAAACCAAGCTCGGGGCGATTGTTTTAGCCCGTACAAAGCACGTTGTAGCCTACACACCACTTCAGTCTTTGAGGATGCATTATATCCTGGTGGGATATCCATGTAAACCTCCTCCTCAAGGTCTCCATGAAGAAAAACGTTCTTCACATCGAACTGAAGCAATGGCCATTCTAAATTTGCTGCAAGAGAAATCAATACTCTAACAGTATTTAGTTTTGCCACAGGAGAGAATGTCTCTTGATAGTCTAGACCATATGTTTGCGTGTACCCTTTCGCCACAAGTCTCGCTTTGTATCTTTCAATAGACCCGTATGCTTTATGTTTAATGGAAAAAATCCATTTGCATCCCACTGTCTTTTTTCCTTTTGGTAAGGGTACCAAAGTCCAAGTTTCATTCTTCTTCAACGCCTCCATTTCTTCTTTCATGGCCTTTGCCCATTTTTGATCTGCTAAGGCTTCTTGCACTCCTTTAGGAACATGACATGATGATAAAGTGTTCACAAAAGCTTTGAGAGGTTTTGATAATTTCTGAGTGGACACATAATTGGCAATTGGATATTTGGTTCTTCGTTCTTCAATATCTGGAGAGTATCTGTTTGGGGCCTTTCCTCTATTATTCCTGAAGGGTAAGACATAACCAGAAGGAGCAGTCAAGTCATTAGAATGCGATGGTGTTGTAAGAGAGTTTAACTCAAGAATATTCTCAGGAGAAGGGTCTCTTGGTACTGAGGGAGAGGGGGCCTCGGCATTAACAATTGGGGCTATATCTGTATCTGCTACACCAATAATATCACCGACTGTTATCTCAGGATCAACTGCTGCTTCACCACCATCTGGGGCTATATCTGTATCTGCTGCACCAATATCATCACCGACTGCAATATCATCACCGACTGTTGTATTATCTGGATTTATTGTTGGGATTCCATCTTCATCAAAAATAAGCCAACGAAGATCAGTCCAATTCTGCTCTCCATTTTGTATCTCCCCCTGAAGAGAAGAATTGGATACCGACGCTGGAAAGAAAAATTCCGTTTCTAGAAAAGTAGCATCCATGGTGATGTAATGACGGTTTTTTAGAGGATCATAACAGCGATATCCCTTTTTATGTGCAGCATAACCCAAAAAAATACACCGGACAGCACATGGATCCAATTTATTGCGCTGATTTTTGTGAAGGTGAACAAACACAACACATCCAAATACTCGAGGAGGAATTAATAATACTGTAGGTAAAGACACATAACTAGAAAGCACTTGTAAAGGAGTTTTGAATTTTAAAACCTTTGATGGCATCCGGTTTAGTAGATAGACTGCTGTGGTAACAGCATCATCCCAATGCTTGCTCGGTACATGTGCCCCGATTAATAATGCACGTGTTGTTTCCAGGATGTGTCGATTTTTCCTCTCAGCGACACCATTTTGTTGTGGTGTTTGTGAGCATGACATCTCATGAAGGAGACCATTGTTCTTAAAATATAATTGAAATTGTTGATTAACATACTCTCCTCCATTATCCGACCTTAGAATCTGAATTTTGGCTGAAAATTGAGTCTTGATCATTGAATGAAAGCGCTGAAAAACATCAAACACTTCACTTTTATGCTTTAACAAGTAAATCCATGTCATCCGGGTACAATCATCCACAAATGTCACAAACCATCGAACACCAATAGAAAAAGAAATTGGGGAAGGTCCCCACACATCTGAATGAATTAGAGCAAATAGAACATCACTTTTATTTTGACTTATTGGGTATGAAACTCTGTGACTTTTAGCAAGAATACAGGTATCACACTTGAAGTCTGGATTATTCAAAGATGAAAATAAGTCTGGAAACAAATGCTTCATGTAACTAAAAGACGGATGTCCAAGCCGATGGTGCCACAGCCAAATCTGTCTCCGTTTAACACTTGTTAACTGGTGCATGTTATTTGCTTTACCATGACTGAAGTCATCCATGTAATATAGCCCCTCCCTCTTAGTACCACGCCCAATGATCTCCTTGGTGAGAATATCCTGAAGAAGACAGAAAGTAGGATAGATGAGAACCACACAATTAAGCTCTGTAGTAACTTGGCTTACTGATAATAATTTATTAGAAAGAGAGGGAACTAAAAGAGTATGAGTCAAAGAGAGGGAAGGTGATAAAGGAACAGTTCCCGCCCCAGTTACAGGGTATGTGACCCCATTTGCATTAGAGATGCTGGACCTCCGTGGTAGAGTAATTTCAGAGAAATCCCTTGAGTCAAACGTCATATGATCGGTTGCACCCGAATCGATTATCCAATCACCTGTATTTTTATTAGAGCAAAGCATTGCTTGTCCCAAGGTACCTGGATTATTTGAATTCAGACCATCAGTAGAAAAATCAGCATTAGGAGTAAGGGACAATTGTTGATCAACGGTAGCCATTGCAGCTTTGCCTGAACTTCCCTCCATGGACACAGACTCACGCTGCTTCTTTGCCTTAAGTTCATTCCACCAGTCTGGATACCCATGTAACTTAAAGCAATTTTCCTGGGTATGTTTCATATTACCACAATGAGTACAGCCCCTCCCATCAGATTGTGGTTTAATCTTAGTTTTTCCCTTACTAGCTTCTAAGGATGCAGATGGCTGTTGTCTTATTCTTGTTCCTTTAGACATCATGACAGCACCAGATGAGATTTCTGTGCCAGTTATCATAACTGCTTGTCTGATATCTTCGCGGCGGACGTGAGCGTAAGCTTGTTCTACAGTTGGGAATGGTTTTAATTGTAAGACATCACTTCGAACCTTGTCCAAACGATCATCCAGGCCATCAAGGAAGGTGTACACTCTATTCTCCTGTAGAATGGCGTTATATCTTTGAATATCAACAGCACACTCCATAGAGTTAGGACGACGGAAATCGATTTCTCTCCACAAGCCTTGAAGATCGTTGTAGTATTTTTCAATAGATCCACCCATTTGTCTCATTCTGGTAACACGTCTCTGTAAGTCATATACTTGAGATGTGTCAGTTCCATCATAATAGGTTGTGGCAGCAGAATCCCATACCATTTTTGCAGTTGGGAAACGAATGAAGTTACTGATCAAGGCTGGATCCATAGAGTTGATTAACCACCCCTTTACAATTGCATTTTCTGTTCTCCACTTCCTGAACGCCGGATCTGATTCTTGAGGTTGTGGGAACTCTCCATTGATATATCCCAATTTGTCTTTGCCAGAGATATACATCTCGACAATTTGAGACCAAAGTGCATAGTTGGTTCCATCCAACTTAATGCCGATCTGTTGAGTGGAAGACTCACTGCTTGGTGAGTGAGTTGGAGGCTGATTTCTGGTTAAGACTTCCGTCATTCTTGCTGTCAGGTCGTTCAAGACAGAGTCAGTATGACTGACTTGGTCAGTTTCTTCTGGCATGTTTCAGATTTTTTCCTTCCTTCTCAACCGGAGTTGGGTGTAGCAGAGTCCTTTGAAATAGGCTCTGATACCATGTTAAAACTGATTCTCTTTTTCATATATCTCCCAAAACAGAGTACAAGTATATATATATACACAAAACAAGAGAAAAAGGTAAGAACTAATTTAGGTAATACATAAATCTATTGCTAAAAAAATGCCGATCAATGTAATTATAGAAAGCTAATATGTCTCTAAAAATCTGCACTGATTACAGGTTTTACAGCTCACACCAACAGCAAGGGTCTGGCTTTTATGCATTTAAGTATCATCTTTTGATAATTTTAATGATGCAATCAAAGTGCACTGTGAGAAATAGGGGCAACAACTGCATAGATGGAAACAATTCTATATGCAAGATATACACAGTTCTCCAGTGCAGTCAATAAACAATCGAAAGTTCCGAACTGTAATAATTTAATTGAATGAAGAGGGCCTTACAGGGTAATTAAGCTTTCCACACTACAAGAGGACACTCCATTCATCAACTTTTCTTGTTCCACTTGACACACAATACATCATACACTAAGTCTCTGGCCGGAAAGCCCATCATTTCCCAGCCATAAACATATTAATCTGATTTTTATTCTCTCCACATGCCCGAAAACAGCAGAATGCACATATCTTAGTCACCGGGAAGACAATATATAAAGGTAAAAGCATCTAATTCTTCTTGTTCCATCCATAGCAAACATAAAAAGAGCAGCCATTTTCTTTAGTCGCCAGTGGGTTTCCGTAAAACTAACTAGATAGGATCAGATGCAATAATCATTCCCTTTCTTATTAGATATTCATTAAAAAGGAATATGCAACCTAGAATTCGATTAATAAGAGGAGAACAAACAAAACTGAAACCAATCTAATGGATAAAGAGAAACTTCATATAAATAAGTCCATAACATCAATTGCGGCAAAGACGATAGAGAGAGGAAGACACAACAACAGAGACAAAATTGAGAATGTGCTGATTGACATTTCAAATGTCATTCCAAATATACATGGTTGATAAGGAACAAAATCAAGAAAACAAATAAAACAAGTAAAACAGCAATCAAATAGGGAAATGGATGAAAAGAAGGTTGAATTTCATTGATAAATGATTGTGAAACAGCATTACAATCCCAGGAAGCTAACTTCCCTCTCCAAAAGGAGCCCTGCTCAGCAGCAAAATACAATTGATATTCAAAAGATGCCCTCTCCCCCTCTCTTCCTAACTTATATAACCAAAACAAGAGAAATGCTGAAATCGTTTTTCCTCCCTAGGTGCCAAGCTGGACACCAGGTGCACGCATTCTGCCCCTAACTGAATTATTCCAACCAAATTCCCCCACTGCCCTTGCTGTGTTTCTGCCTTCTTGACTCCCAACTGCACTTTCTTCTTCTTATGAGCACAAGTCTGCAGCTTCCTAGGCCCAAGTGAGTCCGGCCCAGCTTGAGTAGCAGCTTCTCCATCAATGCCACCCTCTTCAAATAAAGTCTTGTCCTCAAGACTTAGGTACTCATTCCTCAAGTATCTAACAGCTTCGGTACTCTGATCCCTGGTGTCCTTTTTCATCTTTTCATTAATCACAGAACTCTCCAATTTCAGATGCCCTTGCGAGGTACCATGTCTTGCTCCTGGCTTTACTCTAACATTCATATCCGGCCTTGAAGAACCAGGATCAAGGACATTGTTTCTTCCAATTCTGTGTACAACCTGCCCACCATTGTTTCCCTCGGCCAAAGCCAAGGAGCCGAATGTCTCATTGTGCAAACTTCCATTGCGAGGTTTGGCAGCTTCAACTTCATGCGATTCAGATTGAGATTCCTCAGTAGCATTCCCAATTTGACTAATCTGAGCTTGTTCGATCACTGGTGCACAAGACAAGGGGTTTACATCTTCCTCAAGATCACCTATATTCCTACTGTCATTGCAAAGATTTGTACTCTCTACATGAGGACATGCAGTGCATTCAATGTCTATCTTATCAAGAACCGACTTGGGTGAGGTATTTGAAATCCTAGGATACATGCCATGATCAGCAATTGCAGGATAGATGGGTGCATCAGGATTCATTGAATGATATGGTTCTAGGCCAACAAGGACACCCGAGACCAACCTATATAAAGAACAGCAAATAGAAAACGCAAGCCCATCTCTCAATGAAAGCATCCCATCCACTCCAAAGGAAAAATACCCAATGGGAAGTCCATATGCCCCCCAACCTGCCTTGAAGCCCAGATAACAATCATCAATTATGACAAAAAACATGGCACACACATTCACAGTGGTCACCATAGCTTGTATAGCAGAACTCTCCTTGAGTCTCACGCACAATGGTCCAGTAACAATTACTAAAAATGCAGCACATAGGTCAACAACAATATCTAATCCTGGAGTATGCTGACGAGCTAGGAAAAGGAGTAGACTAACCTGACCAAATACCAATCTCCGGAAAGCTAGAAGTGGTTCTCTTGCCCAAGGTGATGGTTGTGTAAATCTAAGCTGGTTTTCCCAATTATTCATCAATTTAGTGAATTCCAGATTACCCTGCTGAAACTTTTTCTCCAAGAATGATTCACCACCAAGAAAGGCGTGGAAGTCCTCCAACTCCCTTAGCAAGTGGAGTTTCACAATAAATGGATAAGCCCGCATGTATGAATCCATTCCAGCAGCAGCAAGAGGAGATTTCAGCGCTTGTTTGGACAGTGCAATCTTCTCACCAACTGAGAATTGATCCTTTTTCATCATAGCTTGGAGAATCTTTGCAACATTCATATCAAACCAAGCATTACTTTCAAAGCCACTACATACAAGACCTTCTTCATCAGCCCCACTGAGGTACTTACCCATCATGTCCCATTTTCCAAGCCTCCACGCTGCCTGCACACCCTGCATACACCATGTTTTCTTGTGCCGAGGAAACCTAGAAATTAAGCCATCCACTATGTGGCCATAGTCCGAATGGTGACACATGTTCAGCAGAAAATTAAGGGCATCTGAATGCCTGTGAATTGAAGTAGGCTCCATCTGCAAGGCCTGACCTCCAAACAAATCTCTGCGATCTCTTTCCCGTTCAAGAGCTTTAAAACGGTCATCATTTTCAAATATTACTACCACTTTGCCCCATCTTGTGCTTGATGTCAGCTCTCTGGATTCTTCTAGCATCTTCCTAAATTCTTCCTTCGCTCTCCCCTGTTTAATTCGCTTTTCCTCAGCTTCCTGTTTTTTCTTTTGACCCAAGTTCTCATTAAAAGCTTGCTTCCACTCCCCAAGTGTTTTCAGTGCACCGTATCTTTTGCCCTTAAGTATCAACCTCATGGCCTGATCCCAGGTCCAGTCGGGCCCAACATTTACGGAGTCTAAAACTGCTTTAAATGCATTTTTTGCCTCCAGCTTTAGGGGTGTGCATCGGTCGGGTTCGGGTGAACCCGACCCGAACCCGATTAACCCGAAACTCAAAAATCATATATTTTATCACCCGATCCGACCTTATATAAACATCGGGTCCCTACCCGTTTAACCCGATATTTTTCGGGGCCCGACCCGATTAATCCGACTAACCCGATTGATCATCAGCTTGCTCAGCATTACCATCTGTTGCTGCCATACATTTTTGCCAAAATGAATTTGGTGACCATTCCCAGCAACAGATATGGCCTCAAAAGGCCACTTATCATAAAAAGCCTGCAACCATCAAAGGGCCTAAACTATTTATCTACTGGGCTTTATTTTGTGGGTAAGCCCACTATAGTTGGACCACAAAAACCCTAGGCTCTCCCCTCTCTCTCACACTGGACTAGATTAAAAAAGACCATTTAGCTTCTTTTTCTCGGAAGTGAAAACCCTATACTCTTTTCTTGCTCTCTTCTGCTTTCCTTCATCTTCTACTTCCGTCTCTTTCAAGTTCTCTGTCAGAAGCCATGGCGACAAGCACAACAGCTCCGGCACCGAAGTCCACCTTGGCACCAAGAACTGTCACTTCCAGATGGAACGTTAAGCGCCACAACGATGGTATTTGAATGTTTATTCACTAAATTTTTTTCCTCGATCTTGAATGGAATTTTGGCCAACTTTTTCCAAATCTCGAATTTGTGCCAATGAAATAGCTGCAAAAAAAACATGTCATCAATTTTACTACATAAAAACTTAAACTTTTTGCATAATTTGAAGAAATAATAATCGATTTACCTTGCTAATCTTAGGAATCGACTCGTCAGCGACATACCGTTTTGCAGCTAATGCCGAACGACAGAACGAGAGAGAAGAGGCAAGAGGGAGTCTGTCGTTCACCGGCGACGGTGACTCGATGAGAGGGTAGATGACTTTAGGGTGGCTGGGTGGGATTAGGGATTTTGCAGAACCAGAAACGATGAAGTATAGGAATACTAGGAAAATTAGGGTTTTTAATTTATATAGGTAAGTTAATCGGGTTACGGTCGGGTCGGTTTTTAAAGGGTTTTAAATCGAACCGACCCGAACCCGAAAATATCAGGATCCTATAAACCGAACCGACCCGCAATATCCGATTAACCTCACCCGAATATGTCGGTTCGGTTCGGATTAATCGGGTCTTTCGGGTCGGTTCGGGTTTTGCACACCCCTATCCAGCTTATCAACATAAGTCAAGGGCTCCTGACTAACTGCTTTTTCTTCCGATGGAATCTGACCTCCAAAAAGCAATGCCAACTTCTGCGAGATGAATTCGTGTGTAGCGCTTGAGTCAAAAAGCAGGACAATGGGTTTGCCATGAGTGGTCCATTGAACCTTCAGCCTTCTTGGCGCCTGGGCATGTGTTCTGGGTCTAATTAAAACTTTGATTGCCTTGCAATCAACTCTCATCCCTTCTTCTTCTTCCTCTGGTTCAGCCAATTTCATCCCTTCTCCTGTTTGTTGCCCTGTATCCACATATAATTCGTTCCCCAAGATGGAGACCCGAAGCACTCCATCATTGCATCCATGTTGCGGGCTGGATGGCTGCATCCATTTAAAGCAGGGACCCCGCCGACCATGCTCCCCAATCTCCTTCAACGACAGATGGTGCGGCCCCTTGTTCCGCTGCTCCAGCTGCGTTCGGTTGAGAGGAAGGTGTGTGCGTGATGGAGCTTTTGCTGGGATTAATGGGCTTGGGTCTTTAGTTTTAAACCATGGGCCTGGTGGATCCATTTTTGTTTGCATAGTTGGGTGAACGATCGGTGGAGCATGAGGAAGCTTAGATCTGCTCCAAATCCCTTCCTCCCTTGTCGCCGGTCTGCTCTCTGAGGGACTGAAGGTGAGTTGCCCAAACTTGGTGCCGGAACGAATGAGTTCCCGTCTTGAAGACCCATCTTTTGTTGGCTGGGCATCTCCTTCATCATCTACTGGTTGGGTTCCTCTTTGGGGCTGCTTTGTATCGTCGCTCAGCTCGATTTTGTTGTTGGATTGCTGGTCTTCTTCTTTCACAGATTTCTGGAGCTGGGCAGCAATCTTGCTCTCAATTCTTTCCGTAGATTTCTAAAGTGCAGCAAGGGACGTCTGTATTGCTGCCATGGTATCTCGAATTGCAACTATTTTATCGTCATCCATGGTTTGTAATTGACTTTTAGAAGGTGTTTCCATTTTGTTTGTTTTTTTGGTGAGGAGTTGTTAATCGAAATTCCCACAGACGGCGCCAATTGATAAGGAACAAAATCAAGAAAACAAATAAAACAGCAATCAAATAGGGAAATGGATGAAAAGAAGGTTGAATTTCATTGATAAATGATTGTGAAACAGCATTACAATCCCAGGAAGCTAACTTTCCTCTCCAAAAGGAGCCCTGCTCAGCAGCAAAATACAATTGATATTCAAAAGATGCCCTCTCCCCCTCTCTTCCTAACTTATATAACCAAAACAAGAGAAATGCTGAAATCGTTTTTCCTCCCTAGGTGCCAAGCTGGACCCCAGGTGCACGCATTCTGCCCCTAACTGAATTATTCCAACCAAATTCCCCCACTGCCCTTGCTGTGTTTCTGCCTTCTTGACTCCCAACTGCACTTTCTTCTTCTTATGAGCACAAGTCTGCAGCTTCCTAGGCCCAAGTGAGTCCGGCCCAGCTTGAGTAGCAGCTTCTCCATCAATGGTGCACTCCAATTTGTGAATATGCTATACATCTGGGATGCAAAGTAAAAAATTTCCACCAAGGACTAAGTAACGGGTCAGATTTTAAATGACCATAATCATAACTGAAATATAACTTCCCCCATAAAGGAATTGTTTAGGTTGATTAAAGCCAATAGAAGCATCTTCAATAGCACAAGTAATAACAATAGAGCAGCTAAATGTACATTATATGACTTCAAAATAGCACTTTGATTGCAGGCACGTGATCTAGCAGCAGAGTAAAGAATGAGAAACCTTGACCAAAAAGGAAAAGGAGCAAAATGATAAGCAAATTGAACATCTCAAAGAATGCAACATAAACAAGGAGAAGCAAATATTGAGAAGGTCATCAGAGGATAAAATTAAAAACAAAAAGCAAACAAATAAGTAAAATTCTATAGGAAAAAGAGAAGTAAAAAACAAAAAGTTACTTTTGAATGCTAAAAGAAACAGGGGATGCAAGAAACTCAATAGAATATAGGGAAGCAGAAGGTGAGAGAGACAGAGACAAAGCCAATCGATGTATGGGAATACTTATAGCCAAAAAAATGCTCTAATCTTCCAGTAATACTTCAGAAATACACAAAGGATGTCTTATTTTCCTCATTGGCAACATTCCTCACATAACAATATATTGCAATGGTAGAACAGGAAAATCTTGTTGAAAGAATTACAGTCTGGGTAAGTCAAAGGAAGCCAGAACACCAGGAATGAGAAACATTCAGCAAAGGTGGAGAAAATACACTTTGGCTCTCAGAAGTAAAGGAATGTCATGTCTGCACCAGTGAAATCTCCTTTGGTTATCAGTACTACCAACAGCAAACACCAACTTCAGCGGTTCAGTGGAGGGCGCTGATTGATAAGATAACCACTCCTAATCATTAATTGGGAAGAAACCATTTACAGACATCCCTCCATCAACACAAATAATCTGGCCAGTAATGTATGATGATGCAGGTAAACAAAGAAAAGCCACCACAGATGAAACCTCCCTTGCTTCTCCCAGGCGCCGAAGAGGAGTTCTCAAGTATACCTCTTCCAAATAAGCTTTATTGCTAAGGACCTGGCATGATGTTCAGATACAGTTATATTACCAAAAAGCAATTATTACTATATCAGTATTGCATATGCAAGTTCATAGCGATCCAGCTATTACAAGCAAATGAAAAAAGTACACATCCACATAGCATATTGGAATGAAGCAAGTACTAAAAGACAATTAACTTCAAATTTATTAAAGTATACCCTCTCAAATAATCGGGATGCCTTAATCCTATAATGTACCAAATTGACAAGGAGGCAAGAGACTTACTTGTTTCACCATGGAGGTTTCAATGTACCAAGTAGCAACAGCATTACTTCTTATATTGCCTTTCGCCCACTCACAAGCCAAGTTCTTTGTCAGTTGGTTAATTGCTCCTGGAAGAAACAAAACGTATTTGACTTTGCATAAGCTCTATGAAGTTAAAGCCCCAAGAACATGCAGCACTGGCCATAATCCTAGGTTAATTACCTTTAGTTGCCCCATGGACAGACATAGATTTGAGAGAGACAAACCCAAAGACAGAGGATGTAAATACAACACTTCCCTCTCCTGATGATTTCAGAAGTGGATAAGCAAGTTGACTTAAATGGAAACCAGGCTCGAAATTGGTTGCCATAAGAGTAGAAAATTCTTTGGGTGTGAACTCTACCATTGGCTTCCGAATATTTGTTCCGACATTATTCACCTACAAATTCAACAAATAATGACAGGCATTTAGTTTTGACGTAGAAAAACAAAATTAATAATAAAAAAATTGCAATGAATAACTCTTGGGCTTATTAGAGAATGGCAATTAACACCATAGAAATGCGTCAGAAAACTGTCACATGTTCATAAAGATTTCCATGAATATTAGATTGGACCAAATTCAATTCTTCTAGCTTCCAAGGATTGTAGCAGCATAATGTTAAAAACCACAATGGTGGCCATTTTGAGAAAATGTCCAACCAAAACAAAAATTGGAACCACAACATTGCCATTCCACTAATAGGAAATTGGAAAATATAATGCTTGCAAAAATGAGAAAATGAGGGAACTTTAATAGGCAAATGAACAACTATAATGCATACAGAAATGAAAACATGAATTAACTCATAAGAATATTGAGCTTTCCAACAAATACAGAAGACACAGTCTGCAAAAGCAACTCTCTTTGTTCCGCAATTGACACATCACAGAGTGACCCACTAATCCCAGTGCCCAATTCATCCCATTCCTGCAAGCAATCTTTGAGCTCATTTTCATTCCTACAACATGTATGCACTCTCGCCCCAAGACCCACCAATTCCTCCACAATCGCACGCCTAAAAAGAAACAACAATTCCCGTTATATAATTAAAATATACAAAAAGAACAGCAAACTCAAATAAAAAAATAGATAATGTACATGTAGATCTACCCGATCCCACGAGTGCCACCAGTAACAAGAGCTGTTTTCCGATGAAGGATCCATCTGTTATCAACGGAACTAGTGCTACTCATACTGTTTGATATATTTTGCCTCGAGAAGGATCGTATATGATAACGATTAGAGACGTTTACTTGTATGCTTGTTGATATCTGGGGCTGCAAGAAAAATTTCAAATTTTTTTGGGTTTTAAAGCAGAATGAAGAAGAAGAGCAGTAGCGGGAGTATGCAGTAGTGTTGACAGCGGAAGACATTTTCGCAGGTTTTTCAGCGACGGGGAAGATAGCGACGGAAATTAAGTGCCTGAAATTTTGGGTTTCGTGGGCCGGTCATTTTGGATCTAATTTCTTCGCATAAGAATGGAGTCCATAATATTGGAAAAATTCATTAAAATCCCTGAATTTTAATATTTTTTGAAAGAGTTAATATTATATTTTTATATTTTTAAATTATTCATATTATATTCAATTTAGACGTAATTATCAGAATTAAAATATATAATTTGTTAATATCTTTTGAAATCAATTCAAAATGATTATGAAATTGACCAAAAATAAAAAAAAAACGAAAAAAAAGTCAATTTATAACCTTTCATATATGAAAATGTTTTTATATTTTAATAGGTTATATGGTCATTTTAAATTAATTTTACGTGAAATTTGACAAACCATACATTTCAGTTCATGTAGTCTCACTTAAACGTGACTGGTTTGAATTGAAAAGTATAAATATTCAAGATCAAATTTTAAAAATATTATGATATAATATAAAAAAAAAACTTTAAATTGAGAAATTTCCGGATATGTTTTTCCAATACTTTGTTATTATTTAAAATCATAGTTATTAAATACATATCGGTTAATTGAATTGGAAATATCGTGAAGTTTTACTATTCCGGTAAAGTAGATGGAAACATAAGTTTAATTAGATAATAAGTTTGATTCTTCTTCACAGTAATTATTTATAATTATAAATTTTCAAAGATAATTGTGAAATAATAATATAATTATATAATGGTTTAATGATTAATTTTCCTTTATTACATTCTATTAACAAGTATATTATTTCTTCAAAAAAAAAAACACGTATAGTACTAGTTTGACTTGTAAATGAAGATATGGTTAAATTTCTGCAGATGAATTGTAAATGAAGATATGGTTAAAATTTCTGCAGATGAACATTTTTCCAAAAAGCTATTACCTAGTTGCCTTACATAATTAATTTGGGGAGAATAGCAAACTACAAATTTCCCTAAAATAGTATAGAAAATCCAAAAAATAGCTATAATCCAGCAAATGATAAGCAACGACACACACTAAAAAAAGTCTAAAAGCAAATTTATGTCTCTCTTTCAACCAAAATCTTCTATAAACATCAAAAATCAGGAGAAAAATAATAGGAGGGGGGGAGGCGGGAAATTAAGGAGAAATAAAAGAAAAGATGATGAAGGCAAAAGCTTTGTTGTGTATAGTGTTAATAATAAGCATGGCGACGGGAAGCAATGTGGCTGAGGGTAGAAAGGAAAAGGCAACGCCTTCATGCACAAAAGGTAGTAGCAAATCAACTTCGAAGGGCTGCAAGCAAGACTGCACAACGCTCAAATGTCAATTGATCAACAATTCATGGGATTGGAAAAGTATTAAGAAAATGCTACCTTGAAATTAATTAATTATTTCTTGTGTATTTGTTTTTGTTCTTGTCTTCCATTCATTTGTTTTTTCCACTTTGGTGCCCCCCTCCTATTATTAATTTTACGTCGTTTATGATTTAATATATGTGATTTTCTTTCTACATGTATCCCTATGGACTTTTCATGCACGCAATACTAATGGATATTATTAGACATATATCCTCTTTCTTATATGGACCTGACACCATTGAGATTCCAGCCTAGCTGCAACATGCAGGAGCATCTTCACACCCAAGACAAAGCCAGTTTCCTCCTCATCTTGAATAGAAAGTTGTCCTGCGAGATCCTCAAGGTTATTATGGTTAGAAGAACTGGTTGGGGAAAATGATGAACAGAATGATAACATGGACCAGCGAAAACTTGTTAAAAAACAAGACACGGAGACACCTTCAGTAGGATTTATTATTATTTTAGACTTTAATTCATTAAATATTGATTTCTGTTATTAGCATATAGAAGTGGAAAAAAATAAGAAATTAGAGGAAAATTACTCAAAGCATGTATGATAATACTAACAGGATAGATGAGCCTCCTGATACTGTTCCTACCTTTATAACTCGATAGCATGACTATATTCCGATAGCTTATTGAAATAAAAAGGAAATTGGAAGAGAAAGAAACAATTTATTCATGTTTCATTTCAACAGAAAAAAAAAGAAGTCTAATAGAGTAGTGAAGCGTTTCTAAAACATGACTCCTTAAGTCCTAGCAAATGGAAGCACAAGCTACCAAGTTTCACTGATGGTTATTCTTGTCTTGTCGTCTCGGTTGAGATTTGGAATATTCATCCCTGATTGAGCACAATACTCTTGCTGCATCGCTTATGTCCATTCTATCCTTAATTGGTGATTCCACAGAGCATGCAAGTCCAATTTCAAAAATGGAAATCAACGATTCTTGCATCTTATTTCTCATCATTTGGGGATGGATAGCCTCGCAAACTAGGTAGGGATCGGCAATTTGAAGTACTTCCTTTGGCAGTGCTATCTTGGTGAAAGTATGAAGGTTCATACCATCCCTAAAAGCATCATCGGTTGGCCTTTTGCCTGTGAACATCTCTAGTAGCAAAATCCCAAAGCTATACATGTCCCCCCTTCTGCTTGCCTCACTTCCCATTGCATATTCTGCACTTGCACATATCAACTATATAATATCAAATTGTAATGGTTAGCGAGCACAAGCGCAGGAGAAGAAAACATAGCATAGAAAGGAGTTGATTACCAGGTGCAGCATAACCAATTGTCCCCTTTAGTCCAAGGGAACTTGTTTGATTTTCACTTGCTTTTGGGAAAAAATTTGCTAACCCAAAATCTCCAAGGTGAGCAACCATGTCATTGTCGACCAAAACATTGCTTGGTTTCACGTCACAATGAATTATAGGCACTTGGGAGTGGTGATGGAGATAATCAATCGCAAAAGCCACATCAATGGCAATATTTAGCCTTTGAAGAAAGCTTAATCCCTTTGGCCCACTGCTTGCCATAGTTTCTTTTGGCAATATGTGCAACCATTTGTCCAAGCTCCCATTTGGCATAAATTCATATATAATTGCTTTGAAGGAATTACCTTGAAAATCAATACTGGAACATGATGTTATAACCTTCACTAAGTTGCGGTGTCTAATGTTCCTTAAGGCTTCGCACTCTGATATGAAGCTTTTGGAGGCTCCTTTATGTTGTAGATTAATCACTTTCACTGCAACAACACTGCTATTTTCTTCCTCCTGAAGAACGCCTTTGTACACGCGTCCAAAACTTCTTTCCCCGAGCAAATTGGCTGAAGAAAAGCCATTAGTTGCTTTGAGAAGTTGTTGATAAGAAAGCTGAAAAATTAAAATACCAGAAAATGATACCAGTGATGGTTCATTCTTTCCCCTTTTCTTAAACCAGCAAAGTACAACAAATAGTAGAAGAAAAAATCCCACAACCGCACACGCTATAAGAATTAGTTTGAGGGATAAGCTCATCTTTGAATGGCTGAATCCTTTCAGCTGGCATTGAGGCAAATGAAATTCTGCTAATCCTCCACAAAGCTTCTCATTCCCAACCAGTGAAACTGCTGTTGCATTGCTAAAAATGCCGCCAATCGGCACTTCCCCCTCAAAGTGATTGTAAGACAGGTTTAAGGACTGCAAAAGTGATAAATTTAGAAAAGATTTTGGAATATCACCTGACAACCTATTGTGAGAAAGATTCAACACTTTACTGCTTCTTAGAGATTTTAGAGATTGTGGAATGCTTCCATTAAAAGAATTTCCACTCAACTCCAAGTGTTCCAAGGTTACACAACTACCAAGGGTGGAAGGAATCTCCCCCTCGAATTGGTTCCCAGATATATCAAGTGTGATAAGATTCTTCAAGTTGCCTAATTCAAAGGGAAAATGGCCAGTAAGCTGGTTGTGAGACAAGTTTAGATCAATTGATAGGGTTTTTATGCTAAAAATTTGTTGGGGCAGATCTCCTGTTAGTCTATTGTAGGCAAGATTCAAGCTTAATAAATTCTGACACCTTTCAAGTGATCGGGGTATGGTGCCTTGCAAATTGTTGGAATTTAGATTGAGATCAGTTAGTTTGGTCAGATTTCCAACAGAAACAAGGATTGCTCCTGAAAGGTTGTTTCCACCCAAGTTCAATTTTTGTAATTTTGTAAGACTACTAATAGAGTTTGGAATGCTACCAGTTAATTGGTTATGCTCCAACCCAAGGTTCATTACATTGACTAGATTTCCTATCCACGAGGGTATGGTGCCTGATATGAGATTAAATCCCAGTGCAAAATACTGTACTGTATTTGAGAGATTAGCTGCTTTTAGTGTCCCTCCAAATTGGTTCATATATAAAGCAATTGTTTCTAGTCTACTACTATTTAGAGAAGTTAGAAAATCTAAGTCATCAAGTAACCCAAATCCCAGGCTATTGTTTCCAATGTGTATGATTCTGAGATTCCTAAGGGTACTGAAATCAAGAGACACCTTTCCTGTAAAATGGTTATCGCCTATGTCAAAAACACTTAGCTTTGAAGCATTGACTATTGAATTTGGAATAGGACCAGAAAAATTGTTACTGGCAACACTAAAGAGTTTCAAGTTTGGAAGATTGAAAGCTAAATTTTGTGGGAGAATCCCATGCAGTTGATTATATAATACCTGAAAGATCTCAAGAGAGGAAATATTAAAAACTGAAGGCGGAATCGTACCCCAAAAGTTATTTAATTGCAGTGCTAGAAACTCTAAACTTCTTAGTTGGCCTAGAGCTTCAGGAATTCTCCCTTGTAAACTATTCACTGCTACAGAGAGTACCTCAAGATGTGAAAGATTTCCAATTGAATCTGGGATTCCTCCTGTTAAATGGTTTTCGAAAATGTATAGCTTCTTGAGCTTGGGTAAGTAGCCAAGCTGCTCAGGTATCTTCCCTGCAAGCTTATTGTTACTAAGTCGAAGGTAAATAAGGTTGTGGCAGTAGGAAAGATTGAGTGGTATTTTGCTTGTGAATGCATTATCGGAGATATTAAGAGTATGCAACCTGAATAACTTTCCAACCTCACTTGGAATTTCACCGCCGATATTGTTCTCTTGAAGTTTGATTACCCTTAAGAAACTGAGATTTCCTATGCCTGGTGACAAGGAACCATCCAATTGGCGGGAACTCAGATCAAGCTCGGTGACCCTTTGATGCCTACGACCACATCTGACGCCATTCCAATTGCATATGAAATTAGAATTGTTCCATGAGGTTGTGATGCCTATGGGATCTTGAATTTGCGACTTTATGGCTTGCAATGCAAGACGGTCTCTTTCATATCCACTCATTGTGATTGATTCAGACAATGTTAAGAAGGTGATGCACAAGACAAGAATGGGCAAACGATTGTCCATGATCATGCAGCATATGAGTTTCAACAAAAATGCTAGGCTTTAAATGTACTTAATTAATTCTCCAACTGATAAATATGATAATATATATAAGAAGTCTTGGCCCCGAATGATGAGAACACCTTGACGTCGTCTCTGTCATTCTCATTGCTTACTTTAGGGACTTCACTTACCATGCGGACCATATCAAAGTATGACTTCAATAACCAGCGGACCATTTCAAAGTATGACTTCAATAACCATATATTAGTGGACGATTTCAATAACAATATATTAGTGGATGACTTATGTGACCATTAGGAGTGGGCAATGGTTGGTTCGGTTCAATAACCGAACCGAAATAACCAAAAACCGAAGTTCTTTTATTTTTATCAATCGAATCGAACCGAAATTTTAGAATAATCAAATTTAAATCGAATTAAAATTTTCAATCAGTTTGGTTCGATTAACCAAAAAATCAAAATTTAAAATTATTTTTTTAAAAAATAAAAAATATTGTGTCTAAAAATTATAAATTATAATATACTAAAGTAAAAATATCTAAATTGTACAAATAAAAGTTTAAATTAAAGAAATAATCCCAAAATATATAATAACTAATACAACAAAACCATTAAATAAATTTTTTATTTAATCGGTTTTCAATTTAATCTTTAAAATTCTAAATTATCACCTAAAAATAGATATTAATAATTGATAAATGTATTCATATAATTTACAAATAAAAATAAAATAATTTATATGTATAAAATAATTATTTAATAAAAAATCAAAAAAATTTATATAATTATATAAATTTCGGTTCGGTTATATTTCTATGCGGTTTTATACTTTAAAAACCAAATCAAACCAAAAAACCAAAATTTCTTAAAATTAAAAACTGAATCAAAAAACTAAATCAAATTAAAAAATTGATCAATTTAGTTTAGTTTTGTTCGGTTTTTGCTCACCCCTATGGACCATACTTGATTACCTAATAGAAATTTCTGCAGAAATAAATGGGTGACAAATAGATATTCATTCCACTTGCTGTCTGTTTCTTTCTTTTCCTCCTCCTCCAACTTTTTTTTTCTTTCTTTCTTTATTTTTTTTAAAGGAAATCTCTGAGATATTTTGTGTGAAGTCCATGTTTCAAGCTTAAATGCATAGCACTTAATGGGCTACAGCATTGAAACTTCGTGGGCTTGGAGTTTTGCTGGGTTAAGTTTTCTAAATGACTCATAAGTTGGTTGACTTGGCCTCAAAAATGTTCTTAGAGTTGAAAAAAAAAATCAAAATTTTGATTAATCAAAAATTCAATTTAAAATTAAATCGATTTTTAGATTAATTAAATAAAAAATTTAAATTTATAATTTTTATTTTTAAAAACTGGCGGTTAAACGGTTAATAGACCGTTATATATTTTATATATTGTATTTTAAATTTTATATTAATATTTTTGTAATTTATAAATATTATAATATAAAAATTTATAAAATATTATTATAATATATATTTTTAGTAAATAAATATTAAAATTATCTTTTTATTACTATTATTTATTCATTACATATGTACAATTAGCACTCTATTGTTAGTTTCATATTCAATATATTTAATTTTTATAATTAATTATAAAATTTTTTCTTTTGATTTTTTTAATGAATATCATATTTAATTTGTATTTTTTTATTTTTAAAGCATTTTTAATTATTAAAAATAATATTATAAATTGTCTAATTTATTAAATTTATACACTAAAATTTTTAAATAGTTAACCAATAAATCAATCTGAAAAAATTGATTACAAATCAAAACTGATATTGTGATTAATAACAATTAATATACTGAATAATAAAATTGTTAATCTGTTCATGCTCACTACTAATTATATTAATCATCTGAATTTATTGCAACAGTGCTATAAGTTGCTTTGTTATTTTCCTTCATGATTTTTCCATGTGGAATTTTCATTCTTACTCCACTTGCCATATCTTTTCTTCCATTAAATTATATAAGATAAAATTCTGATTAAATAAATACATAAATAAAGGATAGGATAATTAAATGCATCATGAATTAGCTTAATATAATTAAATTTTAGTAACTACAGCCTCTTAAATCACTAATGAATTCTGAAACTGAATTGAATGAAGATCCAGTTTCCATACCAGCAATTCTAGCAATTTTTTGCCATATCTTTCACCTTCTTCCTGATCTCACAATCATTCTCCATAAGGCAACTCACTGCCTTTTCCACCTCTGCCACTTCAAGATTACCATTGAGCCTGTAATCCAATTTAAGCTCCACTGCCAACCCTAATTCTTTCACCAACGTGAAAGCATTAAGCTGTTGCTCAGCATACATCGGCAAGGTAGCGATAGGCACCCCATACCACAAGCTCTCAACAATTGAATTCCAACCACAATGAGATACGAACCCACCCATTGCCTCATGCCCAAGAACCTGAACCTGTGGTGCCCATCCACATATGATCCCTCTCCCTTTTACCCTTTTCAAGAATCCATCTGGTAGCATCTCCTCTTGATTCTTGAACTCTGAATCTTGGTTTTGGCTTTCAAGAGGAACACGCATTGACCACAAGAATCTATGCCCACTCTGTTCAAGGCCAAGAGCTATTTGTTTCACTTGGCCTCTATCAAACCCTCCGACACTACCAAAACATAAGAATACCACAGATGATTCAGTCTGATCATCAAGCCATTTCATTATCTTATCCCATTCACCACTTCCATCTCAGGATGAGGATGACCCTTCAGGTTTAGCACCGGTCCGACTGGGTAAATCTTGGGGTTCTTGCAGGTTTCAATTGCATAAGGTTCGAACTCGGTGAACGTATTCACCAGTATACCTTTAAAAAAACTAGTGGGTCATCCATGATTGAATTGTATTCACCATTATACTTTTCAAAATATGAATTTTTTTAGTTCTGATTCATTAAAATTGACATTTTTTTTTTCAAAATATGAACATTTTTATTCTGATTTATTTGAAACTGACATATTTTATCCACACACAAATTATGTGATTGATACCGTCTTATGCAACAAGAGTGAAATAGCCTTATATTCTTATAATCAAGAAAATATAAATTTTATTTCCATTAAAAACAAATTACATATTCCTATTTACAAGCTTACATTTCAACCATAAATTTAGACCATTAATCTACAAATTCTACTAAATAACTAATCTATAACTGCATTAATTCATTAACTGCACTAACATCATTAACTCTATTAATTAAATAACAATTAATAAGAATATTATAAACATATTAGAAGAAAATTTACTAATTTAGCAGCTACATACATAAATAATAATTTTAAATCAATTCTCCAACATACACACCTTATTTCAAATAATAAAAATCATTGAAATCAAGAACAGGACATGTGTTTTATTTCGAAAATTGAGGTATTTTTGCACCAGTCAAAAGATAAAGCTCGGATCTAGAGATATGGCAAAGAATTTGTGTGGAAATTCTAGAAATTGCGAGCAATACCTTTGACATCCTTGAATCTTTTAGCAAGCTGAACATAAGCATCATAACCACCATTCTTGTTGGACAAAGCTTCAGGCAAAACTCTAGTAGGAACAGGATTGAAAAATCCTGGAATGGACACTTCTTGAGGATCGGAGAAGCTGAACTCAGTGCCAATTTGTTGATGGCGAGAAGGGAGATAAAGCATAAGATTCAAGAATCCAGCACCCGATGTCAAGAAAATAAAAGGAGGGATACCCAATTCATCACCAATGTCAATCATGGGCACACAAAGAACATCAAGAACTATCCCAACAACAGGAACAGAATCACAAGTAGAAGACTTAGACAATATAATATCAGCAACAATTTTCTTTACATGGGGTTTATAACTATCAATCACAGCAAAGAAATAGCTTTCAATGGATTTATTTAAAAGCTCAAAAGGAGGAGGATCTTGTTGAGGGACATCAATGACACGGATGTTGGGATGAGAATGAGTAAGGGAATTCAAATATGAATCAAGAAAAGGAACATTGGGTAGCTTGATAGCAAGAACAGTGATGAACAGTTGATCATCAAGTTCAATCAAATTCTTTGCGAATTCAATCGTGGATACTATGTGACCAATTCCAGAAACAGGAACCACTATTAGCTCTGCTTTCTTCATTTTCTTTTTCTTTCATCTGAACAAAACACTGCACCCAAAAAATTCAAACAACAGAAAGACTAGGAGAAATAAACAAGAAAACAAAAGAGGTGAAAGGCTTTATAGTAGGTAAGGTAGGATCAAATGAGATTTAGGACATCTCTTAGATATTTGTGCAGGGCCTTATCCATAGCATGGCTTAAATGGGCTGCAGCATTGGACCTTCGTGGGCATGGATTCGGTCCACAGTAGACTTGGATATCTCTCTTTCTCTCTCTCTCTCTCTCCCTAGAGATATCAGTACAGTCCACAGGTAACTTGCACAGACAGTACTTTAAGTATAGTGAATATATTCATAATATTCCTCAATTTCAATTTGAATCTACAAAATTCTTAAACTTCAAAATGTAAGTAATATGACATGACATTATGATGCATATTTTGTAAACCCATTAGATTTAGAATTCTATTAATTTAATAATATATTAAATTTTGATAGTTAATTAATTAGTACTTAATAAACGTATAAGATTTAAGGTTAAAAAATATATAAACTAATTGTTTCTCCACCTTAAAAAGAATACGTAATCAAACAAATACAGAACGGAGTATTTTGACTATTCGTCAAACCACTGCTACAAAAAGAGGGTTAAGGAAAAAAAATTAGTTCGTGATCATTAAAAGCTCTTGCATCAATGTCTAATTCCGTTTTGAGCGATCTATTTGTTTTTCTATGTGATTATTATTATATTAAAGGTTCATATGGGTATAATGTTTATAATTGATTTGAGTTTTAGTGATTGAATTTTAATTAAGAGAGGCTAACACAAAAAATATAATTGCATCCTGTGATCGGCTGCTATCTATTTTTTTTGGTGAAATGTTATAGAGTAGGTGTAATTTTAATATATCATCCTTTAATTCACGTAATATATTCTTAAGTATTTTAACTTCAATTCGTAGTCGCCTTCAATTTCATGTAATATACTCCTAACTTTCTTTTAGTAAAATGCTGATAGAGCAGTGTAAGAATATAATGCATTTCACGTTGCTCTCTTCGTGCAACTAAAAGTAGCTAAAAATGTGGTGTTATCAAATAACCATAATATTTTTTTTAAACTGCTTTTTCTTATGTAGCAATTTACAATCCATTTGAATTCTTCACCTTAAGAGTCAACCCAAAACAAAACCATAAAAAAAAAAAAAATCAGTACCATAAACTTCAAATCTAGGTGACCCAGCAACCCAAATGGAATATACTAAACCGGGTTCAAAACCCAGAAATCGTTCAAGCTTCTCTTTTGTCCCGTCAAGAGCTGATTTTTCTAACCTCTTTATTGCTTCTGTTAACTTCTCTGCCTAAAAGGTCAGCCCGTTTTCTTCAATCACATCTCCCACTTCTGTTTTTATCGCACAGCTTCCAGGACAGTTGCCAAAGTAATTAGCTGGTAGAGTAGGATCTATACGACCTCTAGCATCAGCTGGAATTCCAAGAACCAGCTTTCTGTTTCTTTCTTGCCCTTTAGCTTTAACGATTGTGATTGCGACGTATGCATGTGTAAGCACAAATGTTGAAAAATGCTTCACATTTAATGCCTTCAACCACATTTATTGTCCAAGAATCTGGGACTTTATGGATAGCAATGCAAGATGGTCTCTTTCATATCCACTCATTATGATGGATTCAGACAATGTTAAGAAGGTGATGCAAAGGACAAGAATGGACCAAATATACACATGAGTTTCGAGAAAATGCTAGGCTTTAGATGTACTTTATTCTCCAACTGGTAAATTTGATAATATATAGAGGAAGCCTCTGTTGAAAACAAATAGGAACTACAAGCTCAATAAACAAATAATTTGAGAGTGGACTGATACTTTTGCAAAGAAAGAATGATAGGATATTTTATTCAATTCATTTAATAGCCTTATATAGGCTTACAAAGGCACTCACGTTTTTATTAACTAACAGACCCACTAACACTAGAAATTAGGAAAGGGAATCTGCAACTCTAAAACTTAGGAAAAATATCTGCAACTGAAAGATAATAAACTAACAACTTAAAGCAATAAAGTAGCTACTCTGCAGACTTGGTCAAAAGCCAATAGAGCTGATGTTGTACAACTCTAACATCCCCTCTCGACATCAGCTCCAGTTCTTTTAGCCATCCCTAGCTGTTGACAAAAGCTTTCAAATTTGATGACATTTAAACCTTTTGTAAACAGGTCTGCTATTTGATCTTCTGTTTTAACATGCTCCAATTTAATTTCTCCTTGCAAAACTTTCTCCCTGATAAAATGGTAATGAACCTCCACATGCTTAGTTCTTGCATGGAATATTGGATTTTCAGCTAGACGAATCGCTGACTGATTGTCATAGAACAAAGGGACTGCATAATCAATAATCTGATGTAAATCCTTCATCAACTGAATAAGCCATGTACTTTCTTGTGCTGCAACTGTTGCTGCTCGGTATTCTGCTTCCGTTGTTGACAAAGACACTATTGGCTGTCTTTTGCTGCACCAAGAAATTGCTCCTTCTCCTAGCTTGAACACATAGCCAGTGGTTGAACGACGAGTGTCATGATCTCCTGCGTAATCAGCATCACAATAACCATACAACTTGCAATCTTTACCTTTTTTATACAAAAGACCATAATCAGTTGTATTTTTCACATATCTCAACATTCTTCGAACAGCTTCCATGTGAGACTTCTTAGGATTTTGCATGTAACGACTCATAACACCAGTTGCAAAAGAAAGATCTGGTCTAGTTAAAGTCAAGTATATCAGACTACCTACCAACTGCCGGTACATTGTTGCATCTTCTAGATCTTTACCTTCATGTGCACACATTTTTGCATTTGATTCAATCGGTGTTGAGATTGGCTTACAGTGCAGCATTCCAAACTTCTTTAACAAATTCTTTGAATACCTTTGCTGATGAAGAAGAATTCCTCCTCCTTCAATACGATCAATCTCCAAACCAAGAAAATGCTTGAGCTGTTCAAGTTCTTTCATGTGAAAATGAACTGACAAATTCTCCTTTGTTTGAAGAATTTCTTCTTCATTATCACCAGTTATGACTAAATCATCAACATAGACCAGCACAATCGCTAGCCTCCCACCATTGATTTTGACAAATAAGTTTGAATCTGCAGGTGTAACAAAATAATCACTTTGAGTTAAAAATTCAGCAATCTTACCATACCAGGCTCTTGGAGATTGCTTTAACCCATAAAGTGCCTTCCGTAGCTTGCAAACATATTCAGGGTGTTCTTGGTTCTAAAAACCAATTGGTTGAGCCATGTAAATCTCTCGATCCAGCTCTCCATGTAAAAATGCATTCTTAACATCCATTTGCCATAAATTCCAGTCTTTGCTAGCTGCAAGTGCAAGTAAAACACGTACTGTCGTAAGCTTTGCCACTGGACTAAATGTTTCATCATAGTCCAGTCCATATTGTTGTGTGAACCCTCTGGCTACCAGGCGTGCTTTATGCCTTTCAATTGATCCATCTGTGCGGCGCTTTATTTTGTAAACCCATTTGCATGAAATAGGCTTTACATCTTTTGGCTTTGGCACCATCTCCCAAGTTTGATTTTGTTCTAATGCAGCAATTTCTTCTTCCATTGCTTTAGTCCACAATGAATTATGAGCTGCTTCTTCAAAGGTTTCTGGCTCTCTTCCAAATTCATCTTCAATTGTTGTTGTATTGGCATATTTGGGATTTGGCCTCCGAATCCGTGCTGACCTTCTAAGTTGAGATTGAGGGGCTGGAACTTCTGCTTCACTTGTTCCACCTTCTTCACAGGGCTGTTGGTACACACCGGTTTGCCAAGAAGTATGAACTACTCCTTGTTCGACATCACCATCTTCACTTGATTTAAATTGAGCAATGTGCAACTCATTATTCAAATCAGTTAGATCTGGTGATATCTCCTTTTCTGAAGACCACCATGAAGATGCTTCATCAAATACAACATGCCGTGATGTATAGCACCTGCCAGTTGTAGGGTCACAGCATTTCCACCTTTTTCTTTGACTATCATAGCCCACAAAAATGCATTTAACAGCTTTCTTTTCAATCTTGCTACGTAAATGATCTGGAATAAAAACATAGCACACACATCTAAATACTCGAAAATAGCTAACATTAGCTTTCCTATTCCACAACTTTTCAAAAGGTGAAATAAAATTTAACCTTTGTTGAGGAAGTCTGTTGATAACAAATGCTGCCGTCTGCATTGCTTCTGCCCAAAACCTTCCTGGAACATTCTTTGCATGAAGCATACTACGACAAATTTCAGCAAGGTGCCTGTTCTTCCTCTCCGCAACACCATTTTGCTGTGACGTGTTGGCACAAGTATATTGATGATGAACTCCACACTTCCTTAGGTACTAGGAGAACTCAATTGAGCTGTATTCCCCTTCATTGTCTGTTCTTAAACAAGAAATTTTCTTGCCTACTTCTCCCTCAACTGTTTCTTTGAACTCTTTAAACTTTGAAAAAGAGTCAGATTTTTCTTTCATAAAGAAAACCCACACATACCTGGAGAAATCATCAATGAAGGTCACCATGTATTTCATTCCACCAACTGATAGCTGCTTGACAGGTCCAAAAACATCGGAGTGCACCAGCTGTAATGGTTCATCAGCTTTAAACTTTGACTCTTCAAATGGCAATTGATGTGCTTTGCCATATTGACACCCTGCACAAACAGTGTCTGTTCTTACTTCAAGTTGAGGGAGGCCCTTGAGCATTGACTTTTTCATCATCACACTTAGCTTGGAATAACTCACGTGACCCAACCGCATGTGCCACAAATCTGCCGTCTCATTCTTTCTTGTTTTGTCTACATATGCAGACTCTGCAGACATCACATAGACTGACTCTGATCTTCGCCCCTTCATTATTAGCTCATCTAAGATTTTGAGATCATGATATACCTTCACATCATGTGGACCAAACAGAACAAAGTGGCCAGATGATGTTAATTGAGATACCGACAACAAATTTTTCTTCATACCTGGAACATGGTAGACATTTTGAAGTGTCATCTAGTTGGCACCTTGTTGAGGAGAAACTGTTGTCTTACCAATGTGAGCTATTGGTAACTTTGAATCATTGGCAATAACTACAACACGACTTCCTTTGTATTCTGTCAAGTTTTCCAACTTGTGTTTATCTCCTGTCATATGATTTGCACAACCCGAATCTATAATCCAGTCATTCTCATGATCAATTAAACCAGATATTGTTGCTGTAAGTGCTAACTCCTCCTCTTCTATAGCAAGGAGTGCTTTGGCATCCCAATCATCTTCATTTTCCTCCTTTGTATTGGAAGTAGCAGCATTACTTTCCACAGACTTTCTTTTAGACCAGCAATCTTTCGCCATGTGACCCTTTTTCCCACAATTGTAACACTTCCCTTCAAATCTTCTATTATTGTTGCGAGTTTTTGAAGCTCCCCTCGAGCAAGAACTTCCATCTCCTTGATGACTTTTCACCTTGTCATTCTTGCTTTTAAAGCCACCAATATGCTGATTGGAGTTCGTTTTGCTCTTGTTGATGTAGAGCGCTTCTTCTTCACTCTTCAATAAGATTCCAGCCATTTGCTTAGCCATGGCTTCTTGACCAGCAAGCAAATTTTCAAACTCAACAAGTGATGGTTGATTTGGCCATCCCTATACTGTAGCAACAAATCCCCTATATTCAGGTCTCAAACCATGGATAATTATTCTTTTTATCCTGGTTTCTCCAATGGGAGCTGTTGGATCTAACTCTGAAATTTCGCGACATATTGACTTTACTTTGTGGAAGTACTGGGCAATTGTCATATCGCGTTGAGCTGTTGACAATAGCTCATTCTCTAAAACTTGCAGTCTTGCACCGTTCTTCTTTGAGAAAAGTGCGGCAAGAGTATCCCAGGCTTCCTTTGGCATTTTGGCATCTCGAATATGCTCCAACACATCTTCTTCAATTGTAGTCTTGAGAGCAAACATTGCCTTGCCTGCTTTCACCTTCCACCTTCGTAATGTTCCATTGCCATCCTCTGCCTCTGGTTGTGTAACATCAGTTCCGTTGACAACCTCCCAAATATCTTGGCCTTGCAAATAAGACATCATACATGTTGCCCATGTATTGTAATTCTGGTTATTGAGCTTCCTTATCCCTCCAACTACCTGTAGATCATTCATGGTGCTGGCTCTGATACCAGATTGTTGAAAACAAATAGGAACTACAAGCTCAATAAACGAATAATTTGAGAGTGGACTGATACTTTTGCAGAGAAAGAATGATAGGATATTTTATTCAATTCATTTAATAGCCTTGTATAGGCTTACAAAGGCACTCACGTTTTTATTAACTAACAGACCCACTAACACTAAAAATTAGGAAAGGGAATCTGCAACTCTAAAACTTAGGAAAAATATCTGCAACTGAAAGATAATAAACTAACAACTTAAAGCAATAAAGTAGCTACTCTGCAGACTTGGTCAAAAGCCAATAGAGCTGATGTTGTACAACTCTAACAGCCTCAGCCCTGAATGATGAGAAGACATTATGTTTCCTTCATTGTCATTGCTTCTAAATTAATTTCTTTTATGAGCACTTATTTATAGCAGTGTATTAGGTGATAGGTTAGATCCATTGACTTTCATATATGCGTTCCTTAAAATTTCAATGATACAGCCATTTCTGCAATTTCTTAATCAGACATGTGGATACATAATAAGCATAATTGATATATATATAACCAACTGCAATTCAACTAGTTCTGTCTGGTTAGATCATACGTCAGTCCAATATTTTAAGCAGCATATTTGGTGCAAGTCAGAGACTTGCACTTTCATGTAGCTTTCTTTAGAATATCAACGATACAGCTAGTTCTGTAATTTTTAATGAGACGTGCAAAAGGGAAAAACCCCAGAATTTATATATATTTCAATTTTATATTTAAGTGTTCGCCTTGAATTAGCTTGTTGCTTTAGTCTTCCAAAACAGTACCGGCCTAATTAACGGAATACTCGGATTTGTTGTGCCTTCATATCAATTTTTCAATTTCATTTCCTTCCCTTTTCAGTTAAGCATGGCTGGGGCTTGGTGGGTGGGGCTTTCCTATCTGCTTCCCTTCCGGCTCTGTTTGATAGGATGGCTTCTCCTGAGGTCGTTGACTTCATGAGGGGAAAGAAGCTTGACCATGTTCTGTTTAAGAAGCTGGAGATAACCTTGTTGTCTATTAATGCTGTGCTTGATGATGCTGAGGAGAAGCAAATCAGAAAACTCAACGTGAAGAAGTGGCTTGATGAGCTTAAAGATGCGGTTTATGATGCTGAGGATCTTCTAGATGAGATCTCTACTGAAGCTTTGCCGTGTGAGATTGAAGCTGAATCTCAGTCCACTGTTGCTCAGGTGAAAAATATTTTTTCATCCTTTAGTCGTTTTAGGAAGGAAATGAATTCGAAGATGGAAGAGGTTCTTGCAAGACTTGAATTTATTGCCAAACAAAAGGATATACTTGGTCTCAGAGAGGGCTTTGCAGAAAAACCATCGCGATTTGAAGAAACTTCGATCGTAGATGAATCCGGTTTTATGGTAGAGGGGATGAGACGGAATCCTTGGTTGAGTTGTTGCTTTCTGATGATTCCGGTGGATCTGATGTAGGTGTTGTTACTATATCGGTTGGTTCTGGGCGGCATAGGTAAAACTACTCTCTTGATCGGCTTGTTTACAATGATCATAGAGTAAATGGGTGGTTTAGCTACAAGGCATGGGTCTGTGTTTCTGAAGAATTCGATATTTTCAGACTAACAAAGACAATCCTCGAGCAAATTACATCATCAGCAACTGACAGCAAGGACCTAAACACACTTCAATCTAAGTTGATGCAAAACTTGTCAGGAAAAAAATTCCTCATCATTTTAGATGATGTTTGGAATGAAGATTGTTTTGTCTGAGATAGATTGCAGACTCTTTTTAATGTCGGCTTCCGAGGTAGTAAGATTATTGTTACAACGCGTAATAAAATCGTTGCATCAGTTGTCGGTGCTACTCATATACATTATCTAAATGTGTTGAAGGATGTTGATTGCTGGTTGTTATTTGCTAGACGTGCATTCATTAATGCAAATAGCAGAGCTCAATCTGCCTCAGAAACAATGCAAAAAGAAATCTTGAAAAGGTGCAAAGGCTTACCCTTAGCTGCAAAAGCACTCGGTAGTCTTCTACGCATTAAATCAAGTCCCAAGGAGTGGGATGAGATATTAAAGAGTGAGATATGGGAATATTCTGATTCCATCATGCCAGTACTCAGAATAAGCTACGTTCATCTACCCTCTGAGTTAAAGCGTTGTTTTGCTTACTGTGCAGTATTTCCCAAAACTACGAGTTTGAGAAGAGAGAAGTAATTGAATTGTGGACAGCTGAGAACTTTTTGCATCAGCATGTCAAAAGAATGGAAGAAGTTGGTGAACAGTACTTCGATGTTCTCGTATCAAGGTCTCTTTTCCAACCATCGAGTCCCAGCAAATCAAGCTATGTCATGCATGAACTGGTTCATGACTTAGCTAAATTTATATCAGGAGAATTTTGTGTTTGGCTTGAAGTTGAACACCCACATGGCATCACAAAAAAGGCTCGATATATATCATATTCACAAATTGGACATGACATATTTAACAAGTTTGAAGGCATTTGTGTAGCTAGCCATTTACGCACCTTCCTACCATTCAATTTGGATCCATCTCAAGAGTTTTTTCCGGTCCTGTCCAACAAGGTGCTGCACAATCTATTGCCAACATTAAAATGCTTACGGGTGCTTTCATTATCCCAATATGGTTATATTACCAAATTGCCTGATTCCATTGGTAATTTGAAATATCTTCGTCTCTTGGATCTCTCCTGGACGGCCATTAAGTGCGTACCCAACTCTACATGCACACTGTACAATTTAATGATGTTGAAGCTGTTGCATTGTCAAAATTTGACCGAGTTGCCCACGGAGATGCATAAACTCAGAAAGCTGTCTCATCCCGATCTTACTGGGACTAACATAAAAAAGATGCCTGTACAGATGAGCATGTTGAAATGTCTGCAAACGCTCACTCTTTATTCTGTTGGCAAGGCATCTGGAACGGGTATGAGCGAGTTGAGGCAACTCAATAATCTTCGTGGAAAGCTTTCAATCCTGGAGCTGCAGAATGTTAACAGTCCAGTGGATGCTTTGGAAGCAGGGCTGAAGGAGAAGAAGCACCTTGACGGTTTGTGTTTCGAATGGAGTACCAATTCTGGTAATTCACATAAGGAAAGAGACATTTTGGAAAAGCTTCAACCTAATGCCCACTTGAAGGAGCTGACAATTAAAAACTATGGTGGGACTGCATTTCCATCTTGGTTAGTAAATCAGCCATTTTCTCATATTGTTGTCCTTTGTTTGAGGGATTGCAAAAATTGTGTATCTTTGCCCCCACTTGGGCAATTACTTTCTCTCAAAGACCTCTCTATTATAGGATTTCACATGTTAGAGAAGGTGGGTTTTGAGTTTTATGGGATTGGGGTTTCTGCCATAAAGCCTTCTGTGTTGCTTAAAACTTTAAGGTTTGAAGAGATGTTGGAGTGGGTGGAATGGTTTCCCTTTGGAGAGACTACTGAAGGTGGGGCTTTCCCTTGTCTTCAAGGGCTTTATGTCATAAATTGTCCCAAGCTAACCAAGCACCTTCCCAGCCAACTTCCTTCCTTAAGTAAACTTGTTGTCAGTGAATGTCCACAGCTAGTGGCTTCTCTTCCCAAAGCTCTACATCTCTATCATTTGCGGTTGGGATATTGTGATAAATTCATGCTGGAGGATCTACCACCCCAGTTGAATAATATGAGCCTTCAAGTTTGGTCCTTATCTGATAGAATGGAGGAGGCTGGTGAATGTCTTGCAACTCTTGAAATCTATGATTGTCTGTCCCTTAATTGGATCCCTTATGGGCCATATATGTGCTACATTGACAACAATGGAGATCAAGAGCAGTGGTGACTTAAAATTCCCGATGCACTTGTACTATGCATCCCTTGAAAAGCTGATAATTGAGAGCAGTTGCTATTCACTTCGAAATTTTCCACTGGACATTTTCCCAAATCTCAAGCATCTTACTCTTGAGAACTGCATGGGTCTGGAATCCCTTTCTAGCAGACCCCAATGTGATCTCAGATCTTTGAGGAACCTTTATATCTTCGGTTGTCCTAATTTCAGTTTATTTTCAAAAGCAGGTTTACATGCCCCCAACCTTTCATGGTTTCAAATTCACTTCTGTGAACGTTTGAACTCACTACCTGAAAATATGCACACATACCTTCCATCACTTCGAGTTTTGTTCATATCTGAATGCCCTCAACTTGTATCATTTCCAGAAAATGGCCTGCCTTCAAATCTAGAAACCCTTGGCGTCTTTAGGTGTGCCAGATTATTCGCCAATCAAGCGCAATGGCATTTGGGGAGACTTGCCACTCTCAGAGCAGTCAGCATTGGTGCTAGTTTCATCCATATTAGTTCGCTTCTAGATTTGGGGCTTCTTCCTACCACTCTCACCAGTCTTGAATTCTTTGATTGTCCTGATCTGGAATCACTCAACGGCAGGTGGCTCCATGAACTCACAAATCTAGAATCTTTATTTGTTTATGAATGCCCTCAACTTAAACGCTTGCCAGAGGAGGGCCTACCAAAGCAGCTGTCTAATTTCTGGTTGAAAAATTAAAGAGGTGTGAAGGGGAGAGAGGAAAGGAGTGGTCCAAGATCTCTCACATTCCTTGCATTTTGATATATGATGAAATTCTTCCATGAATTGAGTTGCTTCAAGCTCCTGTTTCTACGATTCTTCAAGTATTTCTTGTATTACACCAAACACCATATCTAGTTCTTAATTCTGGCTTGGCCCATTGAGTTAGTTCACATTTCAGGATACTTATTGTGCACTCTTGATATCTTTTAATTATTCTCAGCCTTTTCTGTACATAAACCAAGCAAGTTTGACGATTATTCTTATCCTTTCTTTACCTGTGAGTTGTTAAGCAGTTGATGATACCAGTATTAGCAATGAGCATTGAAGTTAGAGATTAATACTGAAATTAACACATTGCATTATCTACTTAATTTTGCAGGTTAAAGTATGCATTGAGGTGGAAGAGACCGTTTTCAAGTTTAACATTAATTGGCAATTTCGTAGGTTTATCCATCTTGAGTCCGGAAGTTGGAGCATGGAAGCACGTTTTATCTTCAAGTTAAATCTCTTAAATAACGATATTAAGCTAATTTTTGCATTTAAAACAATTAGCCATTCGCTTGGAGAGAATTTAAAACACTTTCAAAAGCATGCTTCATACACACCATTAATTAAAAAAAAATAACGAAACTCAATATAAGAAGAAAAAAATATTTTTAATGAGATTTAACTTATAAGTTGACTCGTGAGTTTTGGTGGGCTTGGTCTCAAAAGTGCTCTAAATCATCCCAATGCCTATAATTAAACTTGCTTTGTTATTTTTCTTTATGATTTCTCCATGCGGAATTTTTTTTGGCATATTGATTTGATTAATTCAGATTCATATCAGATAGTTACATAAAAAAAAGACTTAGATATTTGCTCTCAAATATTTGAAGATAAAGCGTCCATTTATCTTTTTTCCTTAATACGTTGGTCCTTAATGCATGTGTTACTCAAGCAGCATCCAGAACCAATTGTTCCTTTCTCAATCCAAAGGGGTTTGTTTAATTTGCTGTAAATTTTCTTTTCCTTTTGGGAAAAATTCTTGCTGATCCAAAATCTCCAAAGCGAGCAACCATGTCATTGTTGAGAAGAACATTGCATGATTTCACATCACAGTGAGGCAATTAAGCAAATATATGGGCAAAGTAAACAAAGAACAACATAGCTATACAAGCTTATTTAATGTTCAATTTTACTGGAAAATAACATCAACAACATAATGTTCAAAATTTTGAAAATTGGCAATAAAACTATATATACACCTAGCAATTTCTATAATATGTTTCATTTTGGCATCATCTTTGTTATTACTACATTATATTCGGATAATAAACCATGAAAAGAATTGGACAATTAAAAAACTCACTATAATAATAATAATAATAATAATAATAATAATAATAATAATAATAATAATAATAATAATAATAATAATGGATTATATCAAGAGACAATTAAAAAGAAAACCAAGAATGCTCTGAAGTTAATTAGGCGGTGGTAAATAATTAATTTGTTTAATTCCTGAATGAATTTACGAAGATACGAAGCAAAGATAGGCAAAAGTTGTACACCTATCAAAGTCAAGGGCAATAATAGACCAAGAACAAATTAAATACTAGAATTATATATCTGTATTATTTAAAATAGAATGCTTGCTAAAAGTCAAAAAGCGTCTTAATTTGGTCTTAAATTATATGATATTTTAAACAATTTTACTTGAAAATTTTACAAAAATAGAACAATTAATATATATTTATGGACGAATATTTCCATGAAAAATATGACACAACTAAAAGATTAAATTAAATTAAGCAACCAAAACTCCAAATATAATTTATATAATAACTATAGTCCTGCTAAAAATAAGCAACAACAAAAATAAAATAAATATTTTCTCTCTCTTATCCAATTTCTATGGGTCAATTTCATATATAGTCACTAGAGTTACGCCTAATCGTCCAAAAATAACTGACTTATTTTTCATAACTTAAATGTTACTGAACTTATCATCTTTTTACAGAAAACTTATCTTAATCGATTTTCGGCGATTACTCTTACAAGAATGCTGATGTGGCACGTCACGTAATATGCCTGGATGCACGTGGCACAATACATCGACAGCCACGTCACTAGATGAGGCCACGTGTATCCAGAAATATGACGTCACATGCTGATATGTCATGTAATATTGCCTCTTTCGGTGACATGACTACTGACATGTCATGCCACGTGTATTCAGGCATATGGAGTGGTATGCTACGTCAGCATTCCGACAAAAATTATTGCTGAAAATTAGTTAAGATAACTTTTCTGCAAAAATGTGATAAGTTTAGTGATATTTAAGTCATGAAAAATAAATCAGTTATTCTTGGGCGATTAGACGTAAGTTCAGCGACAAGGATTATTACTGAAAACCGGTTAAGATAACTTTTCTGCAAAAATGTGATAAATTCAGTGATATTTAAGTCACGAAAAATAAATCAGTTACTTTTGAACGATTAGGCGTAAATTCAGTGACTATGGGTGAAATTGACTCCAATTCCTATATAAACTTCATTCCCATAAAGAAAAATAAAATAAAATAAAATAAAGAAAAAAAGGGGAATTAGAAGGAAAATAATCAATGAAATTGGAGGCGAAAAGGTTATTCTGCTTGGCATTAATAATAAGTATGGTAATGTTAATCCATGTGGCCGAGTCCAAAACTATAATTCCTGGTTCTTCATGCAACCGTGGTGCCACTTCGTCTTTGAGTAATTGCAAGAAGAAGCATTGCAAAACAATCTTATATAGTTTATTTGGGATCGGTAAATAAAATTCAGCCGTTTTAGCAAAACCTATATATGGTTAATAACATTTTGTTTTTGTTTTATCCCCCTTCTAACAATGATAGTCATGTGTACACGATGATGTATTATTTTATATTCATTCATAATATTGGTAAAAATTATTGATTAGTAAAATAATTCTTGAATAAAAATAACAATAAAAATTATTTAAATTTTTAATAATTTCAATTACTCGCTTACACGACTTTATTCAAGTTTTTTTGACATAAAACATTTGTACTGCTGTAAACTTGTTTGATCCAAAAAAGTGGTTTTCCTTTGCTGATGCTTTTAAGTAAAAGAAAATATTTAAGTATAAATAATCTTAATGCTTAGTAATTAAGATTGACAAGAAAAAGGAAAATGAAGAATTAAAGTTCCATTAATATATAGATGAGGCATGGTAGTTACCTATATTATATTAAGTCATTGAATGCCAGCAAGAAAGTGGAAAAATAAGTTCATTAGACTATTAAAAATTGTTGAGATATTGAAGTAGTTAATATTTTATTTATATATATATATATATATATATATATATATATATATATATATATATATATATATATATATATATATATATATATATATATATCACATGTATTAAAAGGATTTTTTGATGAATTTCTTATTCAACATGAAATGCATGGCTCACCCACCTAGTATATATGTAAATAGCATGGTCCAATCAAGTAGAAAAAAAACACATAGTTATATATAATCTTTTCCATTTTATATTTTAGATAATCTTATTTTTGTTGTTTTGTTATAAGGTTATAACAATTTTTTTTTTATAAAATAATTAGGATATCGTGTGTGTGTGTGTGTATATATATATATATATATATATAATTTTTTTAATAAGGAAATTTTCCTTTTTTTTTTTCTGTTTTTGATATTCATACTTTCATAACTTATAAATCATTAGTTACCTCGTTTCTTCCGATCTCCTCTGGGTGTAAAGGGATCGAGCTGGTCATGTATATCACTTTTGTCTTTGCTGAGGTCCCTCCACCGAGCTAGTCTTTTCTTCCTCCTTAGTTAGCAACAAGAAATTGTCATTCCTATTAACAAATCTCCCTCAGGAGGTTCAGACAGGGTAATCATGCTTGCTCTCTAAAATGAAGAAGTGGTTCTTCCAATTCTTTAGAGAGTCTAGCTTCCTAATAAATATGTCGTACCCAGCTTGAGCCTGTATATAGTAGTGATCTTCAGTCATTATTCGTAGGCTGATCACATGAGTTGCTCTGAACAATCTAATGGTGAGGTCTATATCGTGCTCGGCCGTCCAAATTTGCAGAGTTGATAAAGTCATCCAGGCTTTAGGATGAAGCTGCCCTATAGTGATGTCGTAATAGTTCAGAAAGGCCACTTTGAACTGAGTTAACAGAATATTAACTCCGGCCTCTATGTCAGCCTCATAGAGGAATAACCTTTTCTTTCAATTAAAGTGCGCATTAGCTCGAAGAAAAGGGCTCGAAGCCATGAGATCATATTGTTGCAAAATCCCTAGTCTCTCTCCCAAGTCGATGAGGTCAGAAGTTTTGATAATTGAGCCGATGTTTTCCAATCTTAGGTTGGCCCGCGACTCTCTTCTTTTTTGTTTAGGTTTGCTTTGGATTGGAGCCTTGAAGGTAGGACTCTCTAAAGTCAAACTATTGGTAGATGTGCTTGGGGTACTATCATCCAACAAACCTTCACTAATCCTAACATCATCACTCGAGCCCTCCAATACACTTATTTTTTAGATAAATTAATGCACAAAAAAATGACAATACAGAAAGGAAAGGAAAGATCTAGATACTAACTTGTAGAGATTGAAGATGGAAGTGGAAAAGAAAGAATAACGCAAGAACGCAACAATTCGAGAGATGAAGCAGAGCAAAATGCAAAGGGGCAATGAAATCACAAAGTGTGAAATGTAAAAACGAGAAAAAGAAGGAAACTTTTATAGAAGAATAAGGTCGTCAGATGAAGGACACGTGCGGTCCGGATGATCGGAAGGACTTACAATTGGCTCACATTAATTGCATTGTGCGATAATCGATGCATTCCTAAGCCCAACTATTAATGTCGCAAAAATCCAAAGGACGCCTCATTTTGAGCAAGTGCCAGATTTGTGTGTGCTTTAGCAGCTTTAATGTTCCTCAGCATAAATATCTTATACCTTGGGGAGGACTTATAATAACCGAACTACATAATCGGGCTCCCTCCAGCAGCTCAGTAGTTGACTCATGATTTTTGGTGGGCTTACTCTAAAAAATGCTTTAAATCATCGAAATGCCTAAAATTAAAGTTGCTTTGTTATTTTTCCTTTATGATTTCTCCATATGGCATTTATTTTTTTATCTGATATTTGAAATTTACCGACTCAATTAATTTATATTCATATTACATAAGCTCAAAAAAAAAAAAAAAGATGTTTGTCGTCAAATATTTAAAAATACAATATCCATTTGCCTTTTTTTGTTAATATGTTAGTTATAATATGTTAGTCAAGCCGCATATATAGAACCAATTGTTCCTTCCAATCTAAAGGAGTTTTTTTTTTATAAGCCAATGAATATAGTAATAACAGGACATTACAACCAAAAATGAAAGAGGAACCCATAGATTCATAAAGATACAGCAGCCCCTAATAATAACGATAGTCCTTGACTAAACAATAGCAACAACCAGAAATATAAATCCAGAACTAACAATCATCAGACTAAGGAATAAGTCACCAGATTTAAAAAGACTAGGCAACAATCAAACAATGAGAACTTCAACATTAGAAATACCAAGTATTCCTACATTCCACCAGTACAAACCATTATACAGCAATAAAACAAAGGAACCCAATCACCAATCTATAAAAATATCTTCCCAACATGGCTCATAATAATTAAGACAAACAAACCCAAAAATCAACCAATGAAGACGGGAACAATTAAGGAAATTCACAGCCCCAGAGCATGAGTAGAGCCAAAGCCAAAGCAATGTCAAAACTTCAAAAACCAATATAATAGTATGATTCCAAAGCTCGGGTGCAAGAATTAATTTACCAGAAAAAAATGACAACAGAAATAATTAAGAGTTATCCAGTAATGATAGGTCAAAGATGGAACCATCCTAGTAGCAAACAACAGCAATACCAACTAGAACAACCTTCATCAATAGGGCAGCACACAAACAAACTAGTAGCACGAAATAATTCAATAGGCAGCCACGACAGAGGAAAGCATATGCAAGAGCAGAATTATAATCACAAAATTGACTAATTAAACCAACAAGCCATTTTAATCTTCTTCTTGCCATCCGATTAGAATGAAGGGCCAATCGAGAGAAGACAAATTAAATTAGCCATACGACAAAATCACTAAATCTATATATGCCCTATTTTGTAAGGCAATCAGCAACCGCATTACTTTCTCTAGTCTTATGGATAAAAGACACTTTCTTTAATAATCCCAAAAAATAATCAATTTAATTAAAAATTCTAGCAAATTTCACGAGCTCTCCCTACAATTTAGCTGTAACCAAGATACCACATTTAAGGAATCCAGTTTGAATATCACTTCAGAGTTTTGATCTTTCAAGAACTCGTGAGATATGGATAAAGCTTTGTCAACTGCCCAAAGTTCAGCTTGATTGGCCTCCATGACTCCGATGGTAATAGAGAATAAGCACAAGAATTCTTCTTTAAGATTTCATACTCCTCCTGCACCTGATGGTCCCGGTTTCCCCAAGGAAGAACCGTCAGTATTCCATTTAAGGGCTGTGGGAGAGGGGGGAATCCAAGGAGAATGAAATCTAATTTTTCAGGGCATGTGTAGATTTTTTAGTCCATCCACAGACAATAAAAAATTCTAGTCTATTAGAATGCCAAGGTCTTTATGAGCCTTTAACAAAAGAGAATCCATTGCTAGAATAAGATGGAACAAAAGATTTAACTTACAAGACCGTCTGCCAAAGCATCGATAATTTCTTTCCTACCATATTGACCAAAATACTGCCAAGAAAATAATCAACCACACCTTTTTTTAGAGTCTTCCTTTTGGAAGGTCATACTATTGCAAGAGAAAATCTTTCAAAGAATAATGCAAACAAAAGTGGAAGCCCTTCTAGTGTGCTAACTTATACCAAATAGCTGCAGAGAAAGAGCAGTGAGTGAAAATATGATTAACTGAATTCGAACAGTTATTGCAAAGTAGGCAAGATATTTCAGAGTGAGGAAAGATCCCAAGTTTACTCTTTTGTTCCCAACCTTTCTAATAAGGCCAACCAAAGGGTTATTTCTACCTTTGGAGGGACAAAATTCTTTTAAATTAATCCAAAAAGGAGATTAGCAATGGAAGGAGAAGGAAGAGAAGATTGAATGCATGTGTAAGCAAATTTAACTGAAAAAAATCCCTCTTGGATCATGCTTTCAGAATTTTCTATCATTTCGGATAGGTGAAAAGCAAAAAGATTGTAGCAATTTATAAAGGTCATTAAGCAAATTTGCTTCCTAAACCCACAGATTCCTCTTCCAATGAAAAGATCAGATCCAAATACCATCAATCCAGTCGCCACAAATGATAATTAGTGCATCAGGATTCAAAGTTAGAGAGAAAAAGCATATGTACCATAGTTTAAGAGGCTTATCGCCAATCCACAAGTCATGCTAGAACAACCATTTGTCGCCTTTTCCAACTTTTACCCAAATGCCATTTTCTAAAGGTTGAATTTTATGTGTCTTGACAATATCTCTCCAAATAGAGGAAAATTTGGCAGAATTTAAGAAATTTAGGGAAGCCGAGATTCCCAAATGGTACTTGATTCTAATGACTCTTTGCCACAAAGAATTATCCGAAGAATTAAGTCTTCAGAGCCATTTGAACAGAAGGCAAGAATTTCTGATTTCCAAGGAGCTCATGTTAAGTCTCTAAAGATGCATATATTTGCTTGATTTTCGCTTATTATTTTATGCTTTTTAAGTCATTTTTAGGAACTTTTTATTGGTTTATTTATTTTGCTGACCGTAGGAGCAAATTTTGAAGAAGCTATATTTTTAAGGCTAATTGAAGATGATCTGGAAAAGAAACGAATTTTTGATAAAAAAAAAATTGGAGTAAAGAGCTAATGTATGAAAATTCTGAAAGTTGTCTTGCCCAAGGGAATTGCCCAGTTACCCAAGGTAGGAAGCCAAGTCTTGCCCAAGTTGCCCAAGACAGGAAGCCAAGCCTTGCCCAAGTTGCCCAAGGGAGTTGACAGTGCAGTTACGATTTTAATATGTTTCCTATGCAATTTTGACCTAGGCGCCACTTTTACCCTAGCTGATATTTAGAAATATTAGGACCTTAATTTAGGAGATAAAAGGCAGTAGTTTTAAGAAGTTTAAATTCTATTTATTATTTTATTTTATTTTATTTTTTCTTATTTGGGTAGGAGTAAACTACTTTTTCTTTAAGAATTTTATTAGGAATAAAGGGGGAGATTAGATATGGTTTTTCCTAATTCTAAATTGAAGTTTTTTTTTTCATTCTTTGTTTTTAGTTTTGTAACATTCATGAGTGGCTAAATTATTATTTTCAGTTAAAGATTATTTCAAAACCAGAATTTCTTTTACTGTGAGATTGTCGTGCTTAATTTTTGTTTTTTATTTTCATATAGTGTTTATGTTATTTACTGTTGATTAGAAAAACCATATCAAGATGATTATTTGTTAGGGGTGCAATTTGAGCTCGTTGTGTATTTAATTAAGTAATATATTGCTAATTGAATTCGCTAAATCCATAATTATTTAGTGAAGTCAATAACAAGTAGCAATCAGTGTAGCTTTCTCACAAGAACTGTTATGTTGAGTAAATGCATGATTTAGTTTAAATCGGTCTCGCTTGTAAATTGGTTGGCTTAGGCCGAGTTTTTCTAATTTGTAATTCTGTCAATAGATTACATTCTTTCGCTTGTTAAGGGTTGTTTATTTGCTAGAAATTAATTACAGTCTTACTTGGTTAATTCATTAATATAGAAAAATTAGGTCGGGAGTGCAAAGCCGACGGCTATAATTGGTCCCTTGTTTGATTTTAAGAATTATTTTTCATTGATTATCAATTGATGAAATCCTATGCTGTGAATGTCTTTAACTGAAATTTTTCAACCATTGATTTTATCTTTATTTATTTATTTATTTATTGTATTTTTATTTTATTGATTGACTTTTTTTTATTTAATTTTTACTTAACAAAATCCCCCATCTTTTTATTTTTAGTTTGTTAATTTTTTAGTTATTTAAAGAATTAAAACTCAATCAATCCCTGTGGATTTGACCCTATTCATCACTAATTACAAGTTAGTTTTAAGTAGGAATTTTATTTTTGTTGGTTTTTACATCCACCAAATTTTGGCGCTGTTGCCGGGAATTGGTATCTATTAGTTTTAATTATTTTAAATGGATGAATTTTTATGTTCTCTTGAGTGAACAATTTCACATCTGACATACTTGATTCAAAACTTGACTGCAAAAAATAGGCAACAGTGTGAAACTTATTACCAAGGGAGTTCTTATGAACATGAAAGATTTTTAGGTCCGCCACAATGGAGTTATGACCTTTATACAAATAATGACAATTCATGGTGGATGGGTCAGTCAAACTTCAATTATGGAGTAAGGCAACAAAATTCAAAGTAATAATTCCAACCAAGGCCACCGCAACAACCTTTTCAACCAGCTCCTAAGCAAGGTATATCTTTTAAAAACATTGTTCATTCTTTAACAACTAATGTGAAAGATCTTCAGCAGCATGCACCAGAAAATAGCACAATATGTAAAGAAAATAGATTTAAGGTTTCAAAACTTGAAAAAATAAATGAGCCAAATAGTAATATCTTTGAGTAGATTAGAGTCCCAAGGACGTTTTTCCTTACAAACCATAGAGAATTTGAGACAAAATGTGAGTGCAATCACCTTAAGGAGTGAAAAAGAGCTAGAACAGCCCCTACCAAAGAAAGGTGACCAAAAAAAAGAAAGAGAAGCTAAAAAAGAGGTAAAATTTGTGAAAAATGGACAGACTAAGGAGGAAGTATCAGACCAACCCCAAACCATTGTCATCCAGCCCTTTTTTTTCAAGAGATTACCCAAGTCCATGAAAAAAAAGGAAGAGAATGATATTCTTGCGATTTTTCACAAGATTGAGGTAAATATTCATTTACTTGATGCAATTAAATGAATACCTCAATATGCTAAATTTCTTAAAGAATTGTACCAATAAGACAAAGCTAATTGGTAATGAAAGGGTGAGTATTGGAGAAAATGTCTCTACTGTAATTTAAAGAAAACTACCTCCAAAATGTAAGGATAAAAGTATGTTTGTTATCCCTTGAATTATAGGCAATGTTATGATAAAAAGAGCTATGTGTGATTTAGAAGTTTCGATAAATATTATACTGTTGTCTAGTTATTCATCTTTGCATGTTGGTCCATTAAAAAAGACCAATGTAGTTCTTTAGCTTGCTAATAAATCTATTTTTTATCCTGAAGAGGTATTGGAGAATATGTTGGTGCAAGTTGATGGGTTAGTCTTTCCTACTGATTTTTATGTGTTTGACATAGAAGATGATAAATCCTCAAATTCTTCAGATATTTTGTTAGAAAGACCATTTCTCAGTATAGCCAAGGAAAAAATTAATGCGTATGAGGGTACACTCACCATGGAGTTTGATAGAGAAATTATTAAATTTCATATTTATGATACTAAGAAAAATTCCAATGACGTGTGTAATTTTTTTTAAAGTGGATGTTATTGAACTTTTAATTGATGAATCTTTTAAATTGGATGATAATTCTAATAATTTGAATTTTTCATATTTTTTGGACTCCACTTTCAAAAAGCCTAACAAATTTGAGAAGAATTTGGTAAATGAAACTAATTTGCAAGAAGTGATGAATGGAATAACACTAAAATAGGATTCTAAACTAGGTTGAAAGGTGTAAAATTCTAAAAACGTATGGCCAAAGACATTAAAGAAAAGTGCTACTGGTAGGCAACCCAATGTTTGACCTTATCCAAGGCTGCATTGTTACTATTTAGATTTAAATTATAGTACTTTTTGTTTTCTTTTTGTTTTACTGCCATTTGCTTATTTTAATGAGTCTTTAAATAGAAATTCATTTATTTATGCTTTTCTCTTTAGAAAAAAAAAGAGGGGCACGTAAATTCAATTTGATTTGCAATTAAGAAATGTTTGCAAATGGTGTTCTTTTTTATTGGATTTGCTAGAGCTTTTTCAAAGTTTCAATTGGACTTTTAATGGTGAAAGCCCATTATTTAGATTTATTGGGTTCTTTGATTTGCTATGGGTTTGAGTTTTAATGGGTTTTTAATTATTTTGAAATGTGGCTTTAAAAGCTTAATGGATCTTATTTCTATTTTAGGTTGTTTCATTTTTATGGGTTTCAATTTTTTCTTTAACCCATTTACATTTTTCTTTTACCCATTATATATATATATATATATATATATATATATATATATATATATATATATATATATATATATATATATATATATATATATATATATATATATATATATAATTCACCTTAAGTAAATCAGTTTCACTTTTCATTGTAGGTTCATCTTTAACTTTTCAAAACCTAGCTAGTTACCTTATTGAAGTTGCAGACAACCAACGCCACCACCCAACCTCCATAGCCGCTACATCTAAAGCTCTAAATTCTCAAATTTTCACCATGACTAGATTGAAGATCCAACCAAAGCAGTCATATGCAACCAAAGCGGCAACAATTTATATTTTTCCTTTTCGTTTATTTTCCTTCTTTTTATTTTTTTTCTTATTTTCTATCCTTTTGCTAATTTCATATTTTTGTAGGTTGTTAAAAAAAAAAAGAAGGATACATGAATCTGCATTTTATTTTTTTTCTTTCTTCTTTTTCATTTTTTTGTCCTATATCACATTTAATGCCCATCCACCTTTTTTTGACTTTCAATTTTTGTTTTATTTGATTTTATTTTTTTCTCCTCTTTTGTTTTATTCAATTTCACATGTATATGTTAATTGATTTTTTTATTTTTTTCCTTTTCTTTTTCTTCTTTATTTACATAATGTTTTCAATTTCTTTTTTCTATTGAATTTTTGTCACTTCCTTTCCCTTGTCATTTAAAGTCATTATTTTTATTATTTTACTTTAGTTTTCATTTGCAATTTTTCTTTTCTTTTTTCTTTGTGAAGTTGCAGAATCTTGCCATCTTTTATTTGTTTATTTATTTATTTTGACATTTTGGTTCACAATAATTTTTTTTATTATTTTCATTTGTTGTCACTTTGTTTGCATATACTATGGGTTGGTTTTGCTTAAATAATTGGGCCATTATCATTTATCGGTTCATTGAGTTTTCTATAAGGATTATTTTCCTGGTTGCTAGTTGATTGATTTTAATTTTATATTAATTTTAATTTTTTATCTAGTTTTCTAGGTAGTTAGCACCTTGCATAAACTCAATAGGTGATCCAATGAACTAACACTTTTTAGCAATTCAATGAAGCAAATAGAAGAAGAATATCTAGTAACCATGTCTCCATAACAGGGCAGTACTTTGTACTTCTTTTTTTTTACCTTTCGCCCCACGATTGATTTATTGTTCCATATTAGGGACAATGTGAGGAGAAAGTATAGGGGAGGTAAAGTAATGCAAAACGTAAGTATGAATTATCATTGATAAAGCTTATATACAGGAGAAGATTGACTTTAATTTAGAATACAACAATCGTGCCTAAAACAAAGAAAGCAAACTAGGAAAGATACAGTAAGAATACAATAAGAATGCCGAAAGCAGAGGAGACAAATCAGGAGATGATACACAAAAATAAAGGATTATTTATCACATTTACTACTTTCCTTACACTCCCCCTCAAGTTGTACAGGTGAAGGAACAACATTCAACTTGTCTTTGAGCCACAAAAAATGTTGTTTGGAGAGGCCTTTGGTTAAGACATTAGCAATTTGATTTTTTGTGGATGAGTAGGAAACTCGAAGAATTCCCTGTGAAACACGATCTCTAACAAAGTGGAAATCAACTTCTAAATATTTGCTTTTTTTATGAAAAACCGGGTTAAGAGTGAGATACGTGGCTCCAAGGTTATCACAAAATAATTGAGGCGATGGGACCTTAAGGAAACCAAGTTTTGTTAGAAATATCTAAAGCCACTATAAATAGGAAGTGGCAGAGGCCAAGGCACAATATTCAACCTCAGTGGATGACCGAGAAACAGCCTTTTGTTTTTTTGAGGACCATAAAATAAGGTTGGTGCCAAGAAATATTGCAAACCCAGTTGTGGATTTTCTATCATCAAGATTACTAGCCTAATTTGAGTCAGCATAACCTGTGAGCGTAGAGGAAGTTTTACGAAGCATGAGGCCATGGAATTTAGTACCTTGTAAATACCATAAGATTCTTTTAACTGCACTCTAATGAGTGATCGTAGGGACATACATGTACTGTGAAACTCTGTTGACTGCGAAGGATAAGTCTGGGCGTGTAAAAGTGAGGTAATGAAGGCCATCAACGATGGACCGAAATAGTGTTGGATCCTTGAAGGGCTCACCACCGGTGAGAGTTAGTTTTTCGTTGCTGTTAACAGGAGTGGCAATTGGTGTGGAAGATGCCATTTGAGCTCGATCCAGCAAATCTGAAATATATTTATGTTGATGTAGTAGAATGCCATTTGGTAGCCAAGTAGTTTTAATACCCAAAAAATATTGGAGTCGACCCAGATTTTTAACAGCAAACTGAGTTTGAAGAAACTCAATTACCTGAGCAATATAAGTAGGAGAATCACCCATTAAGAGAATGTCATCCATATAAATGAGACAGAAAATTTTCATGGTTGCGGTGGACACAAAATATAAAGAGGTATCTGATTTAGAGCCTTGAAAACCAAATCGGAGCAAAGCATTAGTTAAGCAACGATGCCATTGACATGGAGCCTGTTTCAAACCATAGAGAGATTTGCGAAGCTTGCAAACATAGTCAGGGAACTGAGGGTTTACAAAACCTGGTGGCTGTTGCATTAATATAATCTCATCAAGTGTACCATGAAGAAAAGCATTGGAAACATCCAACTGAGTTACTGACCAGCCATAGGAAATTTCCATGGACAATAACATGCAAATTGTGGTTGGTTTGACAACTGGACTGAATGTATCCTTGACGTCAATACCTGGACGTTGATGAAATCCTTTTGCTACAAGGCGAGCTTTATAGCGGTCAATAGATCCATTTGAGTTTTGTTTGACTGTAAAAATCCATCAGCAACCAATAAATTTTTATGTTCAGTAGGAGAAACTAAGTCCCAGGTACCATTTGAGAGGAGAGCATTAATTTCTTCAGCCATGGCATTACGCCATTCTACCTTTTTAACAGCTTGAGAGAAGTAGGTAGGTGGTGAAATAGCAGTGGTGGAATCAGTAAGTAAAGACAGAATATTAGTAGGTTTAAAACTGCCAGTCTTGCTCCTGGTGACCATAAAATGGTGTGAAGGGGCAGCAGCATACTGGTTGAGATCAACTGCCAATTGTAAAGCAGGAGGAGATATGGGGGAATTGGGTTCGTTTGGCCTTGAAGTAGTATGTGAAGTGAGTGTAGTTTGGGTAGGCAGTGGATTGGTGGGATTGGAGGTAGTGGGAGGTGATGAACTTATTAAGCGGTGGGTGGGCTTGGGTGGATAGGCATGCATGGGATTGGATGTAGTGGGAGGTGCTGCACTTGTTAAACGGTGGGTGGGGTCGGGTTGATGAACATTTACGGTGGAAAGTGGCATATGTGGCAGAATGATGGGAATATTGTTAACAGGGTGTTGGGTGTGGACTGTTGAAGCTGGCACCACGTGAGATTACATCTTTGCAAATGGGAAAACCTGTTCATCAAAGAGGACATGGCGTGAGATATAGATTTTTCTAGTTGAATAATCAAGACACTTATAACCTTTGTGAACCTTACTATAACCAAGAAAGATACATGGACAAAAGCGAGGTTGGAGTTTGTGTTTAGAGTAAGGGCGTAACCATGGATAGCAAAAACATCCAAAAACTTTAAGGAAGTTATAGTTCGGGTTTGTGGCAAATAATTATTGGAAGGGATTGTCATAGGCAATGGTGGCAGTGGGTAAACGGTTTATTGTGTAAATGGCACATTCAAAGGCTACAGTCCAGTAGGAAAGGGGTAAATAGCTATGATGTAGCATAGATAATCCAATTTCAACAACATGTATGTGTTTTCTTTTAGCTCTTCCATTTTGTTCAGGTGTGTAGGGGCAAGTAACTCTATAAGAGATGCCATTTGTGCGTAAATAATTGGTAAGAGCCTGAAATTCTCCTCCCCAGTCAGATTGTAGAATTTTAATAGGACAATTGAAATATTTTTCAACAAGAGTACGAAATTGAATGAACACGTTAAGCACCTCAGATTTTTTATGCAAAAAATAGAGCCAAGTGTATTTGGTATGGTGATCAAAGAACAACACATAATAGTGAAATCCATCAAAAGAGACAACTGGTGCTGGTCCCCAAACATCAGTACATATTAATTCAAGAGGAGAGGAAGTAATAGAAGTAGAATCAACAAAAGGCAATTTGGGACTTTTACTAATTGAGCAAGCATTACACAAAGATGGTTTAGAATGATGAAACTGAATATTATTATTAAGTAATGTGCGTTTGACAATGGGAATAGCAGAATGGCCCAAACGGGCATGCCAAAAATTTAAAGAAGCAACATGAGCACTGATGGAGGAGTTGTTTTTATTCAAATAAAGTGAGTATAACTCATTGTCACTCTAGCCTTTGAATAAAATTTTCTTCGTGTCCAAATCCTTGATGAGAAAGTGATCAACAAAGAATTCAACAAACACTGGATTAGAGTTGGTTAAAGCATAAACAGATAACAAATTACGATGAGCACTAGGAACATGTAATATGTTACGAAAGGTAAGAGTACGAGTGCCAATGGAAAAAGAATTCTCAACAATATGAGATGTGGGAAGAAACATACCATTGCCTATTTAAACTTCCTCAGGACCCTGATATTCAGAGTGGAGAGAAAGATTTTTCAGATTTGCTAAGAGATGATGAGTGGCCCCAGTGTCAACAGTCCAAGGTTGGGGGTTAGTGGTAGCGAGGTGGGATGATGGAGAGGTATGGGAACGGTTTTTATTCATTGGAGAGGAGCAGACATCAGCTAGATGTCCCATGCCACGACAATTATAGCAAGCGACTTCACTGGAAAAATTTCCAGAATGCTGTTGTTTAGGAGCTGAAAATGACTCCTGTGAAAATTGCTGATATTGACCCCATGAACGGCCTCCTTTACCACGTCTACGGCTTCTACCACGGTGCTGTCCAACTGAACTCCGAGCAGCTGGATGAGTAGTGGGAGCAATCTGAACATGTGAAACTTCATTAGCACGATCTCGTGCTATTTATCTTTCTTCATTGAGAAGTAAGCCATATATATGATCCAAAGTATGATTTTCCATCCGAGAATCAATAGCTCTATTGAATGGGTGATAATCTTGACCCAAGCCCATAAAAATTGCATCAACTAAGTCTTCTTCATTGTAAGGATGGCCTAAGGCAGCCAGTTGATCGGACAAGGCCTTGGCACGTTGGATATAAGTGGCCATGGAGTCTTCTTCTCGTTGAAGAGAAAGAATATGAGATCTCAAATTTCTAATCTGTGGTTTTGAACCTACAGAATAGGAAGCAAATATTTTATCCCATACAACTTTGGCAGTAGTTGCACCCACAAGCTGTGGCAAAAGGGTAACGTTAATGGAAAATAAAATCTAGCTGAGAACAAGCTGATCTCTACGTTCCCAAGCTTCAAAATCTGGATTCACAGCCCCTGTGTCCAGCAGTGAGGCGAAAGCATTAATGGAACCATAAACATGGCTCATGAGACCATAGCCTTTGAGAATTGGAATAATTTGTATTTTCCATAGGAGAAAATTGGATGTGTTTAGTTTAGTAGAGAAGCTTGCAGCATTAGGGAAAGAAGATGAAAAAATTGGTGCTACAATGGGCTGACCATTATTTCCAGTGCTCATAGAAGATCCAGTGAAAAGGAGAAGTAGCGGCTGCCATTGTGTTACCTTCAGTTGACATTTTAAACTTGGTTTTTGGTATTCAAACCTAGGGGCTCTGATACCATAAAGTAATACAAAATGTAAGTATGAATTATCATTGATAAAGCTTATATACAGGAGAAGATTGACTCTAATTTAGAATACAACAATCGTGCCTAAAACAGAGGAAGCAAACTAGGAAAGATACAGTAAGAATACAACAAGAATGTTGAAAACAAAGGAGACAAATCAGGAGATGATATACAAAAATAAAGGATTATTTATCACATTTACTGCTTTCCTTATAGGAGGAATTTGAAATAGAAGTATTGTGTTAGAATTCTTGTGATTTTGTGCTAATTTTTGTGGTGTTGTCTTGAAATTTTTGAGATATTTTTATAATGGCATTGGAAAGCATTTTGGAATTAGCCTATTGATTTTTGTTGACCAAATTTGTTGTTATATTTTGTTAATAATATTTTAAATCCATTTTTATGAGCTTATTTTGTTAAGCTAAACGTGGTTAATAAATAAATTTTTGGTAAAGTTTTTTTTTTTGTTTAAGTGATGTTGGCATAGCGCTTTTTTCATTTTTGCATTGTTTAAAAATTTGCTTTTTGATCATTTGTTCTCAGTATTTTGTTGAACTTCACTCTCTTTTTCAGAAGAAAATTTTTATCTTAGATCAATTTCTTGACCATTTGATTTTAACCTATTGGATGTTAGGCAAAAATGAGTTGATTTCTTTATCATTTGCTCTTTTTCATACATAATTTGATAGCCTCGACATTCTTTTGAATTAAGAAAATTCAAGGCTCGAATTTAATATGTGAAATAAATTTTTGCATGAAACTTAATTTCAAATCTTTGCACATTAAGTGATTGTTAAATCCAGTTGAGACATCAAATAAATCTTTGTGTGCTTATGGTTTGGGAATCTAGTTGCTAGAACTTTAAAAAAAAAGGTGGAGATTAGCAAATAAAAATTTTACTCCTTTGTCCATTAAAAATTTGGACATGAGTAGAGCTAGTAATTGCTTGAATTTGTGTTGTCAGAGTAATCAGGTGTATGCAGGTCAGAACCGGATGTCCTCGCATAAAAAAGACCTTTACATTCCTTGTAAGCAATCTTAGTCTTTCCCATGAAAAAAAAATAAAAAATAAATAAAAATAAAAGTATCAAAAGTAAAAATGATGCCACAAATAAAAGTTTTGGTAGTTTGATTCCCTTACTTGTTTAAATTTGTGTGTGTGTTATCTCTTCCAGTTTGGCAATTCATCTATGTGCATTTATTTAATTTTAAACTTAGACCTTAAAATTCTTGCATGCTTAAATTATTTTGAGCCTTGTTGTTTCTGATTAAAAAAGATTGTTGAGTAACCCATGTTATGATATGAATTTGTAGAAAATTATTTTGAATGTCGTTCTCTAATTTGCCTTGCATTTTAATAAGGTTGAAACTTTTGGGATTGTGTTTTGTTTGAGGATGAGAATGTCTCTGAAGGGGTTGATTGTGTTGTTTGACTAATGCTTGAGGACAAGCATGGAACAAGTGTGGAGAAATTTGTTAAGTCTCTAAAGATGCATATATTTGCTTGATTTTTGCTTATTATTTTATGCTTTTTTAAGTCATTTTTAGGGACTTTTTATTGGTTTATTTATTTTGCTGACTGTAGGAGCAAATTTTGAAGAAGTTAAGTTTTTAAGGCTAATTAAAGATGATCTGGAGAAGCAATGAATTTTTGGAACAAATTTGGAGCAAAGAGCTAATATATGAAAATTTTGGAAGTTGTCTTGCCCAAGAAAATTGTCCAGTTGCCCAAGGCAAGAAGCCAAACCTTGCCCAAGTTGCCCAAGGGACTTGCCCATGAGAGTTGACAGTGGAATTACGATTTTAATATGTTTTGTATGCGATTTTAACCTAGCCGCCACTTCTACCCTAGCTGATATTTAAAAATATTAAGACCTTAATTTAGAAGATAAAAGGCAGTAGTTTTAGAAAGTTTAAATTTTATTTAGTATTTTATTTTTTTTTCTTATTTCGGTAGGAGTAAACTACCTCTTCTTTAGGAATTTTATTAGGAATAAAAGGGGGAGATCAAATCTGGTTCTTCGTAATTCTAAATTGAAGTTTTTTTTTTTCATTCTTTGTTTTTAGTTTTGTAACAACAATGAGTGGCTAAATTATTATTTTCAGTTAAAGATTAATTAAATGTCAGGATTTCTTTTACTGTGAGATTGTTGTACTTAATTTTTGTTCTTAATTTCATATAGTGTTCATGTTATTTACTGTTGATTAGGGAAACCATATCCCGATTATTATTTGTTATAGGTGTGCAATTTGAGCTCATTGTGAATTTAATTAAGTAATATATTGCTAATTGAATTTGCTAAATCCGTAATTGTTTAGTGAAGTCAATAACAATTAGTGATTAATGTAGCTTCCTTAAAAGGGCTGTTATGTTGAGTAAATGCACGATGTGGTCTAAATTAGTCTCGCTTGTAGATTGGTTGGCTTAGGTTCGGTTTTTTAATTCGTAATGCTTAAATTCTTTCGCTTGTTAAGGGTTGTTTATTGGTTAAGAATTAACTACAGTCTTACTTGGTTAATTCATTAATATGAAAAGATGAGGTTGAGAGTGCGAAGCCGACGGCTATAACTGGTCCATTATTTGATTTTAAAAATTATGTTTCATCGATGATCAATTGATTGAATTCTGTGCTGTAAATATCTTTAACTGAAATTTTCCAACCATTAATTTTGTCTTTATTTATTTATTTTCTGTATTTTTATTTTATTATTTTAATTTTTTAATTTATTTAATTTTTAGTTTACAAAATCCCCCCCATCTTTCTATTTTTAGTTTGTTAATATTCTAGTTATTTAAAGAATTAAAACTCGATCAATTCCTATGGATTCGACCTTACTCATTACTAATTTTTTATTTTTGTTGATTTCGACACCCACCAGCTCACTCCCAATTCTTCTTGCTTTTTATGATTTTCAATGATATTCCATCTAACCTTGCAAATTTTATTGACATCCTTTGATCCCTCTAGAGAAATCTCCTCATTATGCTTTTAAGATGGTTGAGTACACCCATCGAAATTTTAAAGAGTGAGAGATAATACAAAGGCAGACTAGATAAAGATGTTTTAATAAGCATTAACTTGCCAGTGATGGAGAGAAATCTACCTTTCCAACCAGAGTGTTTGGAAGAGAACCTGTCCAGGATCGATTTTCATATGTCTTTTCTGCTTAGGCTTACTCCAATAGGAAGTCCCAGATAAGTACAATGTAGGGGTTGGATACGGCATTTGATCAAGCTAGAATAGCAATTGAGAAGGCCTTAAGGCATATTTACACCACTCAATGAGATTTTGTGAAAGTTTATATGCAATTCAGAGATGGTAACAAAAAGCCTTAAAAACCCTTTTAACATTCAAGATCATCTCCAAATCATTTTGAATTAAAATTAAGGTGTCATTCGCATATTGTAGGTGTGTGATTTGAATGCTAGATGGATCATGAGAAATTAATTTAAAACCTTTAAATAGGTTCAGCTAATTCGCTACCTTGATCAAAGCTGATAGGCCGTCAGTGACAAGAATGGACAAGAAAGGTGAGAAAGGATCTCTTTGCCTGAGTCTATGCAATAAATGGATCTCTCTCGAAGGATTGCCATTTATTAGGATAGCTACTCTGGTAGTAGAGATGCACTCTTTGATCCAGGCTCGCCAAGTGTGGCCAAGTTTATATTCTCCATTACATGATCTAAAAACTCCCAAGACACATAACGACAATTTTGAATGAAAATCCTTACAGAAATTAATTTTCAATAGCAATCCACTTTCCTTAGATTTCTAGAGGGAAAGGATAATTTCATTTGCCACCATAATCCCATCCAAAATTTGTCTACCTTTCACAAATGCACTTTATTATTCACTAATCACCTCCTCCAGAACCTCCCTAATTCTCAATGCTAGAAGCTTTGAAATGATCTTATATAGATTGCCAGTAAGACTGATGGGCTTGAACTCTTTTAGTTGAGAAGCTCCCAAAGTCTTAGAAATTAGAGTTACAAAGGAGAATTTATACTTTTTGGTAGTTTACCTATAAGATAAAACCTATGGACCATACTAACAATTTCTTGTTCCAGAATTCCCTAAGCTGCCTTGATAAAGCTGAAGTTCAAACTATATGGTCCCGGAGTTTTCGATCCTTCACAACTCCAAACAGCTTTCTTTGTTTCCTTATTAGAAAAAGGTCTTTCCAAAAAGCTAACTAAAGGAGAAGAGAGTTTTCTAAAAAAAAAGAGGTCAGTATCAGAGGTTAGAAATCATATTTTTCTATGTATAGATCCTCATAAAAGGAGAAAATTTCATTTTTTATGGAGATCTGATCAAAAATTAAGCCTCAAGGGGTTTGTAGCTAGCTGATACGGTTGCCAGAAGATCTAAGACAAGCAAACAGATGAAAGAAACGGGTATTTATATCCTTATTTCTTACCCAATTAATTTTATACTTCTGCGTTCATAAGGATTCTTTGATTCTATGCTTGCTTTACAGCAAGTTTAGAATACATTTTCTTTTTTTTTTCCACATAAAATTCTTGATCTTCAGGTGAATGTCTTCATTTTCTAAGTCGACATTTATCATCTGCAGTTCCCTTTCTAACTGATCAATGGCATTATCAACCAAATCAAAATCAGTTTTGTTCCATGCGGCGATCTTTTTTTTTAAGAATTTTGAGTTTGTGCTGTAATTGACCTCCCCTACTAGAGTCCAGTTCTTCCCACCACCGTTTAATCATACTTAAAAAACTAGGTGTTTAAAGCCAGCAATCAAGAAAGCGAAATGTTTTGGGGCCCCAATCTTCTAGTCAATAGAAACAGATGGAATAGTGATTAAAGAGTCCTTTTGCTAGGCTGAATTGTTTAAGAAAACCACAATTAGTGAGTCTAGCTCCATTCACTAGAAATTTATCTAGTCTGATTCTGCAGGTAAAGTTTCCCCAAGTAAATTGCTTCCCAAATAAGGGTAAGTCTATTGTTGGTTTGAATGATTCAAAGTAACGGCTAGTTAGTACAATCTGTTACTTTTCTTTAGGAGCCGTTGCAGTCAATAAGGAGTGGCTGATTTTTAGCTGATCAGTTAATGATTTTTCTGATTTGTTAGTTAAGCATTTACTATTTAAGTAGATTTGTTTCGTTGTTTATGAAACGAGAACTGTCAATCTCTGTTCTTCTCTATCAATAAAATTCTTCTTCTTTATCACTTTCTTAGTTGCTTCTTCTTATTCTGTGATTGAATAATTTCTATTATCCAACATCTATAAGACTAGAATTTACAAAATCCAGGAAGACCTTATCCCTCCTATTCATAACCGAATTATGTCTCTCCTCATGCTGTAAAACAGTGTTGAAATCACCAATAATAATCACAAAAATATTGGATATAGCAAGTGGAGTAAGTTGGTTCTAGAGAGTAGCCTGAGCATTTTCACTCAAAGGAGCATAAACAGCACAACTAAGACATTCAAGATTAAAAGAGGTTAGCATACCTTTAACAACAATCCAGCTTTCACCTTTCATAAATAAGCCTCCAATGAAAAAAATCTGATTTCCAGGATATGATTCTATAATTCAAGAAAGACCCAATCGTGATTCTGATAAGCCCACATCTGTCTGATCTCCAAGAAGGAAGGGGACTGCATCTTAGTTTCATAGAGTAACACCATTCCTATTCCTTTCTTTTTTTATTAAAGAGCCCACAACTTTTCGCTTGATACTAGAGTTTAATCCTCTTACATTCTAAGAGAGCAACGACATATATGAGAATAAAGTAAAACCCAAAAATAAAACAAAGGTTCAAGAGACCTAACTTCAATCAACCAGATCCACCTGAGCAAGGGGTTGATCGATGCCGATGATGTACTCATTCCAAGCATCCAAATCTTTCTGTGTCATGTTTCTGACTTCATTAATAAATTCATCCTGACTTTTTAATTTTTATTCCCATTAATTATACCATTTTAAGGACTTTTCTTGCCTCTGCTAGGCAATTGTCGCCCAAAGAAGTGGAGATAGAGGGGCAGGAAGAAAGAAGAGTTATGTTTCTAGCTTAAATGCACCCATTCGAGGTCGACTCATTTGTTATTATCCCAGCATTCGAAATTTGTTCCTCACTTGATATTTCCATGGATGAAATATATTTAACGAAATGGGTCTTGATTGAAGGCTACATGGGCCAGAGGGAAGTCATAGGCTTCAGTTTCAAGTTGGTCCAGAGTTAAAGACTTTTCATGTCTTTTGGAGTTCTCCAAGTCAACCAATTGTACTTGATCATCCGTTGTTAGAGATATTAATTTGTTTGCTGCAAATTCCAAGGAAAGGTGGCTTCCCATCTTGCTAGATTGAGCAGACTTCGGCGAGGGAATTAATGGTGGTTCCGATGAACTGAATTGGGCAGAGGTTGAGAGGCAAAATAACAGTGGGCCAACTTAAGATTTTCCAAATTGGGATAGGGGAAAATCAAACATGGTTCTTTAGTGATCTTGATCGAAAAAATAATTCCTTCAATTCTGATTTTCATGGTACAGTTTATCTTCCCTAGTGCAGACATTGTAACTAAAATTATGGCTAGATCAAATCTTGATTTATTCCTAGCACTTGCATCAAGACAGATTAAAACCTCTAAAGGTGATTGCAATGGTACTCAACAAATCGCTATTCCAACCATGTAAGGGCACCCCTTCACATCTGATCCAGGTGAAGTGCTTTTTACATATGGCTTCCGGTTCCCATAGCTGAACATATTTGAACCATTCAGCTAGCCAAGTTGTTCATCTTGTACCATCTTTTGCATTTCCTCTTCTGAGCAGAAAGTTAGAAGGATGAGGTTGTCCCCCATAAGCCTACAAGTGCAGTTGAAATAGCCTGCCTCGATCATTTTATCCGAGATGGTTAAACAGTTCTCAGGGTGATAGAAAGCCAGCCCACTAGACTCCTTTTCAACCATTCAAGGTTTGAATTATGTGAAGTATATTGGAAATTTGTTGCACCTGGATTGTTGTTTATAATAGTATCCATCCTTGTACCTTCCTCATTTGTCTTCTTAAAAGTTACTACTTCTGCATATGATCTTTTGTCTCTAAGGTCGTTGCTCTTATAGAGGTTTGTTTTCTTTGGTCTGGTCTCATTAGCAATGGATTTTTCTTCTGTCAATCCAGGTCTGCCTAACTTTGGCTATCTTATACCTCTGCTTACAGTAGTCACAGAGTTAAACTTTTCATTCACTCTGTCATACTTTGCTAAATTAACTTGGATATATCTATTTCCCAACCAGGATCCATTCAACATTCTAATAATTCTCTCAATATTATCCACGCCAGACATTCTAACAAAGCCAAATATTGACCCTCTTCTGCTCAGTTTTCTTGAGACAAAGACACTTAGCACAGTTCCATACTAGGAGAATATTTTCCTGAATCCAAGATTAGGCCACCCTTTTTGTAGATTGTCCACCAAGATATTGAAGGTATCAGACCTATTTTTGGAAGGATCAATACCTATTGGTGGTTCCACTCTAGGTCGCCCATAATCCAACCTTTTGTACTCGCCAGAGGGAGTACGCAGAGGGATATGGGGACGGGTTGACGGTGGGGGGAGGAGGGCGGCTGCAGGGGGCAAGGGAAGGGAGGAGGAAGGCATGGCTCAATCTCCTAAAGTAGCTTGTTTGATTTGCTGTACCATGTTCTCTTCCTTTTGGGAAAAAATCTTGCTGACCCAAAATCTCCAAAGCAAGCAACCATGTCATTGTTGAGAAGAACATTGCATCGTTTCACATCACAGTGAGGCAATTCAGCAAATATATGGGCAAAGTAAACAAAGAACAACATAACTATTTAATGTTCAATTTTACTGGAAAATAACATCAATAACATAATGTTCAAAATTTTTGAAATTGGCAATAATACTATATGTATACCTAGCAATTTCTATAATATGATTCATTTTGGCACCATCTTTGTTATTACTACATTATGCGGATAATAAACCATGAAAGACAATTAACAAACGGACTATAATGAGAGAAAAATTGAAAAGAAAACCAATAATGTTCTGAAGTTAATTAGGCAGTAATAAATTATTAATTTGTTTAATTCCTAAATGAATTTATGAAGATACCAAGCAAATATAGGCAAAAGTTTTACGCTTATCAAAGTCAAGGGCCATAATAGACCAAGAACAAATTAAATAACAGAATTATATATATATATATATATATATATATATATATATATATATATAATAAAAAATTTTGGAGCTGAAGCCTGAAAGCAAGATGGTTCTTGAAAGTCAAAGAAGTGTCTTAATTTGGTCTTAAATTATATCAATATTTTAAACAATTTTACCTGAAAATTTTACAAAAGCAGAACAATCAATCTAAATTTACTACACCTAACATATTAAATTAAACTTAGCAACCAAACCTCCAAATATAAGTTATATAATAACTATAATCATGCTAAAAATAAGCAACAAAAAAAATAAATTAAAATAAAGAAATGGTTTCTCTCTCTTAACCAATTCCTATATAAACTTCATTTTTATGAAAAAAAAATAACAAAGAAAATTAAAAAGGGAAATTAGAAGGAAAATAATCAATGAAAATGGAGGCAAAAAGGTTATAATGCTTGGTACTAATAATAATTATGGTAACGTTAATGCATGTGGCTGAGTCCAAAACGATAATTCCTGGTTCTTCATGCAATCCTGGTGCCACTTGTCTTTGAGTAATTGCAAGAAGAAGCATTGCAAAACAATCTTATGTCGTTTATTTGGGATTGTTAAATAAAATTCCGCCGTTTTGGCAATAACTGTGGTCGATAACATTTTTTTACTGTTTTATCCCCCTTCTAATAATGATAAATATGTGTACATGATGATGTATTATTTTATATTTATTCGTAAGAATTTTCATGTATTTGCAAGCAAAGTTCATATATATTATTAAATTTTTTTATAGGTTCACTTAAAAAAAAATTATTGGTGCACTTGTTATATATATACTTGTATTTGTTTTTTCACAATCAAATAAGGATGGATTAGAAATTGGCTCATCACATGCATGCAAACATAAAGAAAACGTTTACCTATATCCAATGCACGAAATGATGAGAGAGTTTTATCTTTATAGTGAATTGATTCGGTTCAAACTGAATTAATCGAAATTTGTGTGTTTATAAATATTAGCAATCATATAAAAAAATTACCAAGACATAGTGCATGAAATATGATTGCCGCTTTTTATTGTGTGGCAATCCCTCCTCATGGGCTATTACAGGAGCATACATCTCTATTATATTTTTAATACAAAAAATTTAAAAAGAAAATTGAACTGTATCATAGCATTTTATTAATTTCATTTGCAACAATAAAAGAGACGATCATTACAATTAAGGAAACTAAAATTTCAGAATTCTGAAAGTTCAAGTTAAAAATGGAACTCAAGACTATAGATACATTAGAACAAATTTCCAAATATACACTCAACGACCATAGATAAAAGATGAATTAATGGTAGACCAAGAATTAATAGAGCTATATGTATTATGACCAGCGGTGACAAGTCTTGTATTATTATAATTAACATCACCATCCAATTGCAAGTCATCAGGCAAGCTAGCAGTTTTATCCAAATATTGCAGGATTTGCCTCATGCCAGGCCTTGCAGCTGGCACAGGATGTGTACATAACAACCCTAATTTCAGAACCAATTCCATTTCTTCAACCACATAATTTCCTCCCAATTTGGGATCACAAGTGCTAAGAACATCCCCAATTTTCCAGCACTCAAATACCCAATCAGCCAAGATCATCCCTTTCTGCAACCATTTAGCCTCAAATGGCTTCCTTCCACAAGCCATTTCAAGCATGAAAGTACCATAAGCAAACACATCGCTACTGGTCGTTGACTTGCCAGTTCTTATAACTTCAGGAGCTAAGTAGCCAACTGTTCCTACCACACAGGTTGTTTCAGGATTTGATCCATGATCATAGAACTTTGATAACCCGAAGTCGCCTAATCGAGCATTGAAATCTTCATCCAGAAGAACATTACTAGACTTCACATCTCTGTGCAAAACAACCTGCTCCCATTCTTCATGAAGATAGAAAAGTCCTGATGCTACTCCTCTCAGAATCCCGTACCGATGATTCCAATCGAGATTTGGTTTTTCACTGCTGAAAAGGAAC